>VZRU01021369.1:228988-279927 GCA_013398155.1 Pedionomus torquatus | reverse complement strand
TTTTTTTTTGGTTATTATGATGCTTTGCACAGGAGCCTGGGTGCAGCTGCAGAATAATTCAAGGACAGAAGCCGAACCACATGCTGTGCTCCTTAAACACCGCTGAAGCAAAGATAATGTAGGTAAGAGAGTGTCACTTCTAAGTAGATGTCTTTAAAATTCCTGCTTTGTCTAAAGCAGAGTAAAGAGAAGGTGCACCTAAAAACTCCATGGAAAACCTGTTCACTGACATGTCCCCTGTCTTCTCAGCAGTTCAGTCACAGATCTTGGAGCCTCAGTGATGCTTTCAGAATGTTTACGGTCAAAGGCTAAGAAGTCAGAAGGGAGTTTGCGGGAAAGGCTGCTCCTGTGAGCAGCTTTGAGAGCAGAGGAACCCCGCTGAGGAACAGGTCCTGGGCTCTCCAGATTGCTGAGGCATAAACAAGAGGCTTAGGATGAGGTTTAGGGCCCCAAAAGGGGGACTTGGCAAGC
The DNA here is from genome assembly GCA_013398155.1 of Pedionomus torquatus. Lineage (NCBI taxonomy): Eukaryota > Metazoa > Chordata > Aves > Charadriiformes > Pedionomidae > Pedionomus > Pedionomus torquatus. Next base: position 279,456 of record VZRU01021369.1, on the reverse strand, counting down.
TGCAAAGCTGCAAGAAATACATCACGTGCACAGATTTCAATAAGCATATGTGACATAACTTGGCAATATTATGCTTTTGTGGTTAATCATTTAATTTTATCAGCTTGCATACACATCATCTTTATTAAACAGTAACTGTCCTTCATGAATCATGCAGTTCAAGGCCAAGAAAATAATCAGAGACCATATTATGCTCAGGGCTGAGTAAATGATAGAATGGTTTGGAAAAAAAAAAAGAAGATGCTGCTTTCTGCCGCCCACCACTGCTTCTCTGGGATAAGGGTCCAGGAGATGATAATGTTGGGGCCTCTTAAGTGCTAATAAGTCAAACTGGCAGTTTGTGTCTAGGAGACATGAATTCTGTACAGTCCAACCCAACTTGGACCACTCCAAGACTCCCAAGCAGAAGACGAGCAGCCAGAAGCCCCTGCACTGACAATACCTGTGGTCTGAACACAGCTTCAGGCCATTCGGGTTTCTAGACTATATAGAATAAATAGACTTCTTATTTTATTCATACAATACATTTAAATCACGTGGTTTTAAGCCCAGGATAGCAGCAAGGTATTTCCAAGGTTCTTGTCTTTGTTGTAGACCTGAAAGCAGAAAAAACACCCACTTTTCAGATTAACTCCTTACTAGTTAAAGTCAGTCTGCTGAACAATTTTTTTCTTCTTAATTCTAATTATTGCCTTGTGGTTGTCATCATGCAGATTGAGAGCTTTGCCCAAACCCACTGTCCTTAAAGCTGAACTGTTCTCGCATCCTCTGCGCATATTGGACCACACTCTGCACCCACCAGAAGGGGAATCACGCAGGGAGGGAAGCTCTGTAACAGCGTGTGCCTACACGACTGGTGTCAAACAAGTGGCTGAAATCAGCACCTCTTTTCTCCTCCAACTTTAGAGGCTGTAATTTGGGTTTCCTTCCTGTTTGGAGCCACTGAGTGGCAAGGCTTTTCCTTGTTAATGGCATCTGCAAGAAAATAGCAGTTTTGTTACTTTAGAAGCAAATTAGGGCACTCTTATACTCTCCCTGACAACTTCATGGATGTGAATAAAAATTGGCTAAATACAATGCCACTAGTGTCAGAACCCCAACCTGTCATTACCCAGACATTTTAAGGTATATCAGCATGATTCAAGGTCCTTTCAAACTCTAACCATTCTATGATTCTGTGATTTAATTGCTGGATTTAAGGACACAAGAAGAAAGAAAGACTTCCTGCAGCCCACTTACCATCATTCCCCAACACGCAGGGGTATGCAGCACAGCTTGGTGCCAGGATTCCTGCCTATAGGAGATTTAAGTGTTAACACTAACCTCAGTTTGAAGATTGCTATCAAATGGCAAAATGAAGCTGTATGAATGTCTGTAGTTCAAGTTATGCTTAAATTATATGTCTGGAAGTCAGACCTAGCTTCACGTTTGCCCTCAGTTGGTGACAACACTAGTGTTCCCTCAGTAAAGGGCTTTCAAGGAAAATGTTTTGTTTCTCAGTTTGGAGGAGTGCTGTATGTGCTTGCTCTGTCTGTCAGTGAAGGCTGACGACTGCCTCTGTGGAAGGGAACTTCTCAGCCTGAATCTGATCAGGCTGACTCTCATCACTGGGATTACGATCCTTGCTTCAATAGAAGACATAACAAAGATGAACAGATTGTCTTTGTAATATTTATTTATTTTTCTTTCTAGTTTTGCTGTACATTTTTTCCCTCAGGTTTTTCTATTCTAAAGTCCTAGACATTAAGTGATGTGATGATTGAGTATATATCAGTTGTCACTTCATTCTAACTCGCTCTCTCATCCCCAGAGCAAAAACTGGATCATGTTGGAAGCAGGAACAGCTGGTTTTACCAGGGAAGTCCTTCAGGTGTCTATGAGGACAGGCTGAGAGAGTTGGGGTTGTTCTGCCTGGAGAAGAGAAGGCTCTGGGGAGACCTTATGGCCCCTTCCAGTAAAAGGCGCTACAGGAGAGATGGGGAAGGACTCTTTCTGAGCGAATGGAGCCAAAGGACAAGGGATAACAGTTTTAAACTGGAAGAAGAGGGATTTAGATTGGATATTAGGAAGAAATTCTTTCCTGTGAGGGTGGTGAGGCACTGGAACAGGTTGACCAGAGAAGCTGTGGATGCCCCATCCCTGGAGGGGTTCAAGGCCAGGCTGGATGGGGCTTTGAGCCACCTGGTTTGGTGGGAGGTGTCCCTGCCCAGAACAGTGGGGTTGGAACTCAATGATCTTTAACATCCCTTCCAGCCCAAGCCATTCTATGATTCTGTGATTAATTTCACAGCTGTCTCGTACTGTGGCATCGTCGTCTTTCATCACGAATTTTTAATATCCTCACATGAAGCATGTCTGAAGTCCTTATCATGAGAAATTTCACGTCAATAGCAAAGTAAAAGCTCTTATTGGTTCTGCTCAAGGGCAGAACGTGTCACCTCTCCAATCTAGTACTCATGAAGCCACCCAAGCTTGCAGTGGATGGCAGAGATGAGGCATCTGTGGAGAGATTCACTCATTCCCAGGAACCAGCTCCTCAGCATCCAACACAGCAAAGCAGAAGAAATGCTATCGTAACTATCAACCTGTAGATTATATTTCCACAAGATGTATCTCCTTGTCCCCTACAAAGTGCTAACACCTCCTGGTGCATTCATGCTTTGGTTGGTTGGGCAAGGTAAACCAGCTGCACCCCAAAACTGCTCTGATGTTCCTTCCCACAGTCTCAGAGTTCATCCTCAACCTGCATCCACCTGTTTGCCTACACCTTCCTGTTTTACCTCCCCATTATTCCATTTAAAAATGACTGTAACCATATGCTTCCCCTTGCAGACATTTGGACACCTTAGTGAGAGTGCTATATATTTTTGAAAGGAGGTGAGAATCTCTCCCTTAACTTATCCCAGATATGTAAAACATTAAAAATATGAAAAATCCATATGGATTAAATATTGATTTTATTTTTTAGAGAGCAAGTACAAAGATGTTGCATTAAAATAATGCTATGTCATTGTTGTTACAGCTCTGATAGAAAAATAAACATCTCAATATACTACAGTGTCAACTCATTAATAAATATCAAAATAGAAGTTAGTAGTCAACTGAAATTAATAAACAGCTATAAAAGTATACTATTTTAAATAATAAAATATTCAGTATATTTCCAGACAAACAAAAGTAGTGATTTAAAAGTATCATTTAAAATGTAAAATGAACCATAAGAAGTTAGAAATTTATTTAAAACCTCTTCCCTTACTATCATTCTCTATGCATAAAATCTAGAGAAACATTATTTATCTGTATACACTTTTTTTTACAAAAGGTAGTATATGTTAAATAGAAAGCTAAAAACTGTAGTATTATTAATAGCTGTCACACCATTGCTAAATAAGACACTATAAAGTAGCTTTATCTTCTAAAGCAGTAGTAGGTAAGAGTGAAGATGTTAGCACAGTGGATTCATCTAACATGAATGCATTCCCAAAAGAATCTTTCATCTTTCCAACATCTCCCTTCATCCCTTCAAGATATAACAGAAAGAGCCCAAACACAATATAGGGATGAGGATGAAATGTTAGGATTTGGGTAAAAGACATTATTTTAACAAATGCCGAACATTTTAATTATTTTATTTTTAATAAACAGGTACCTTCTTTTTTTTTTAAAGAGTGTGTGCAGAAAACGGAACAAAGAGACCACGCAATCCAAAGCAGCATTTCTAAGGCTTAAGAATCTACTAATTTTAGGGTTTTTTTTTTTTTTTTTCTTCTCCCTTCCCCCTCCTCTCCCCCCAAAAAAAGCCAACCATTCTGAGCTGGCTCACGCTCAGTGAAACCCCACTGATTTGGCTCACAATAGAAACACATTCACGCTGGCTAGTTTTAACCTTTTTCCCCCCTTTCCACGGATTTCAACTCTCTGTAAGACCCAGTGAAGTGCCCGTGCATCGGAGCAGTGTCAAGATCATCATTAAAAAGTAGTGTTCTTCTTAACTATGGCTCCATTTCTGCTTAGCAAATAAATCTTTTCCCCTTTCTTGCAAACGGACAGCCAGAACCCTGGCACTGTGCTTCACTTGGGAGTGGAAGTGTCACCCAGCACTGACTCAGCACGAATGCCTCTATGAGAAGTGCCCTTTCCCAGCTACAGCTCACATTCCTGGCTGGGGGAGACCCGAGAGCTGGTGGGAAGTCAGCGGGCAGATGCCCAAAGACTTTCCAGAAGCTTTAATGGAAGTCTGCAGCATCCAGGTTTACAGGACCTCCTGGCACAGACGTTACATACAAAGCATTTTTTGACGGGTAAAGATGCAAAAAGCCTGCAGTGCCGAGGACAGCATGTGGCCAACTGCCCAAAAGACTCTACTGTCACCTCTGGCAAGCCATCCAACTTTGAAGGTGCTTCCTGCCCTGCCCCATGGAGAAATGTGGTCTCAGAGCATCATATCTGTAGGATCATTCCCAATTCTGGGAACCGTAGGATGCACGGTGCCTGCTGAGAATGCCATCCCTCTTCAGGTCCCTGCACAAGCAGCAGGACCCTTCCATGCCTCTGCCTTGGGCATCACTAGGCCTTACGGCCACTTCTAGGACGAAGGGTTGCTTGAAGCCACTTCACACGTTCACCCCCTATGTATATTTAGGTACACACACTAGGCAGGAAACAAATATATACGATCAGACTGGGAAAATAATTTTGTTTTCCACTGTGGTCTGAAGAATACTTGACATAGCAGGTTTTCATGATACCATAGAGAGGAAAAAAACACATCCAGTTGATAAATAGTGGATAAAATGTAAACTGTGCCTACACACATGTCCTTCCGTTTTAAGGTTCACTTCCAACATTCCTTGTGAACGTAAGGGAATTTCAGCTGGGCACAATGAAAATTCCTCACATACCAGGCGCACGTTTTCTGGATGAAACAGCTATTTTCCCACACACTTCTGTAGCAATGTCATTAACGCACTCGTGATGGTTGGAAATAATCAGCTCATAGTATTTCTTTGTTTTGAAACAATCTGAAGTAAAATGCACGCTTTTTAATTGCATACACATGTCGTTTCTGAAATGTTAGACAAATAAATAGGCACAGGTAAAAAAAGTGGGATTAAAATTTGGAAAATATACATATGGATTTTAACAGTAAGAAATCTGCTGTGAAAAGTCACGCACACACTGTTTGTGGAAGCAAATCTAAAACCAACTCCCAAGCCTAATGATGAGACGCAACAATATCTGCCAGTATATTTGTGGGTACAGGCACGCAGTCAAATCAACTTTATTTTTTCTTTTTTTGAAGAAGCCCAGTGTAAGAAGTTTTGTTTAAGACATTTGGAACGTTCTATTCAGAGGCTAGATATTTTTTTCCTTGATTTTTATGAGCATCTTTGACGCACAATACATTGAAAACTAATATGAACTAATTCGTCCTTAATATCTCCCATATTAAGTACTATAGGAAGCCGAGTCCTTCTGCAATCGCCAAGGAAATTCCTTGTGAATTACAGGCTGCTTTCTCATTTAAGGTCATGTGCTGAGGGAACACAGCTCCCTAAATAGTGAGGCTTTTGTTGAGCTATTCATCTCCTGCAGCAGCTCTTCTGAAAAACATGGTCAAAGGCAGAGGGAAACAAGTACCAAGCAAAGCCAGAGTTTCTCATGGATAGATTCCATCCCTAGAAACAAAGCCTCCTCCCAAGGATCCTGCTCTGTATAAGCTCCCCATGGGCCTTCTAAAAGCCTTGACCTGTCACATTAGCAGCAGCTTATTCTTTTTCACCAGCCTCCTCCACAATACAGCAAAGCCACGAGGGGGATGCAAGAAAAGCCTTTTCTTTTTCAGTTGTTTTTTTTTTTTCTTAAAAAGTTTGTGATTATTTTTTTTTTAAATATCTTTTTTTTTTTTCAAACCTCAGGCCAGCAAGCAGCTTACAGTGCAATTTATCCTGTGAGCCTGCTCCATTTGACCAGAGCATTTTAAACCTTCAGGCAGGTGTCTGATAAGGAAATACTGGCCCTGCCCCTTCTCGGGCAGCACCGCAGAAGAAAAACAGTAGCAGTCGGCTGTGCCTGGAGGATGGGTGTTAACAGCTCAAATCTTTCTTCCACAAAGAACCCAACTCCATTATCCCCTACCCACATCATTTAACTCCCTCTAATAGTGAAAACTAAATTCTAAAGAAAAAACATTAGCTATCACTTCAGTAAATGCTTTAAAGGCCACCACAGGAAATACATCAGAGGAATCTTTTTTGTTAAAAAAAATCATCACACTGATTAAAGAATGAATCTTTTGTAATATACTCAGATACTCTCCGCTGGGCTTTTCGTTTTTTGTTGCGAGTGTTTTGTTAAGTAAAAGAAATAACTTAAATATACTAACAAATTGTGACAAGGACAATAGCAGGTAAGTTTTTATAGACCTTTTATCTTAATCACTGAATGGTATCACTGAAACCATTGGTTTAGGATATGTTAATTTAGAGAAGAGGAAAATAGTTCTATGCATTTTAAAAGGAGATAAAAGTTTAAGAGGCATACTTGATAGATTACAGAATTAATCTAGAATTAAGGTATTACAATGAAGTTACCAGTAAAATCAGGGCCAGTGTGTAAGGAAACCCCCTTTTCTTTAAATGAGACACTTTTACCTATATTGTAGAAAGCCCAGGGACTACTTTGAAGTCTGCTCGAGAAACATTTAATAGTCCAGTTTAATTGTTTTTTAAAAGCAATGCATAAAATCTAAAGCTTTTATGGCAGTTTAATGGAGAGCCCATTGTCTCTGTATGATTTTTCTCAATCCCACTTGACCCATGACCCAAGAAACTGTGAACGCTCACATAACACATCATTTCTTCTGCATCCTGCCTTCCTTTCACATGTACACTGCTCAGGTTTCAGTGGGAATTTACGGAATAGGAAATAGGAACATGTAGTATTTTCTAAAAACTGCGTATAAAGAGAACCTGCTTTGTTTTCTGTAACTCTTATCCATGACAAGTACAGGCCAATGGGCACTTTTAAGACTCAGCTGGGCAGGGCTCGACCAGGATGTCCCTTCCAACCTGGTAATCTACAATTCTGTGCTTCTGCAATTCAATATATAGTATCAGTAATTACCGTTGCTAAAATGACACACTGCATACTGTCTTCTGAGATGATTTTTCTTCTTGCCAGCAATATTTTAACACATAAGAGGTTGATCAGATTTTTATAGATTTTCGGCAGCATAAAGTTAGTAAATCCAGCCGTTGGCTGACTCTTCCACCTAGCACATAACAACAGCATGTCTTGTAGCACTATAGCCAGGTGTGGGGGTAAGAAAACACTTCTGCTTGACCTTGTAGCTCAAATTCTGCTCTGAGATAAGCTCATATTGGTTCCGCTGGATTTAAAAGAGTCTTGCCCGTTGCTAAAGGGAGAATTTGATGCCACATGTATGAAGTCAGTGAAGGTGTTCTCTTGAATAAATACTCCTGTTTTCTTCACCTTCTTGCAGGTTCTTTTCCACATCGCACTGGCCCCATTTCTCAGTGCACAGTCACAAAAGCTGAAGTGGTTACGTAAAGACTCATGAACTCTAATCCTGTCGACCAATTTACACCGGGGAAAAAAAGAGCCGGTGTGTAAAATCAGACTTAGGTCTGATGTTATACAAAAAAGAACAAACCCCTTATTTGGCAAAACACTGACATGTAGCTAGCAAACCAAATACAGCTCTGGTGCAATTTATCTGCTTGCAATGGAGTTGATGCTGCTGACTCCAAAGGTGAGGTCAGTTGGCAGCGATCACCACGGAGACTATGCTGTTGGACAGAGGAACTCACTCATGGAGCCAACCAGTTTCCAAATACCGTAAAATCCATATATAAATTTATAGGTTGAAACAAGTAGAAAAGCTAAAAATTACTCTTTATCAAATATAAATTATCAAGTGACATCATAAAGTATAAAAAACTATACATATATAATTTACCTGTGTGTGTGCATGCGTGTGTGTGCATCTACACACACACCTATACACCCACACCAGTAACTAAGCACTCATTTAATCCAGTCATTTTTATTAAGTAACGAGGAGAAGCTAAGAGGCTAGAGCAGACAAATCAGTGGAATTTAGTCAACTGAGAGAACTATAAAAAGTACCGTTTACTCTATTTAAGAGCATTCAAATAGTTTTATCTCTTGCTATAATATACAGCAATGTTAATATTTCAGTCACAGTTTTTTGCCCATTCCCACAGAGCACATCAGTACTAGCTACATGTAGAGTGAGATCAGTGCTTTGTCAGACTGGTTCATATCTACATTCTAGGCCATAACTAAATAAATTAGAATACACTAAAGTGCTACATCAACACTAACATTCCTGAACAGTAGTAATGCACATTTCTCTTTCCAAAAAAAAAAAACCCAACAAAAAAAAAAACAAAACAACCCCAAACCAAAAAAACAACAAACCCAACATCAAAAAATACAGCAGCTAGAGTTTCAAACATAGTCACATTACGTGAATATGCTCACATGTCACTGTTACAGTATTCGACAAAATGCACAATGCAAAACCAAATGGCAACAGTTGAGACTCCCACAGAGTACAAAAGGCAACTTTTTAAAAGTCGAGCGTGATGGAAATAGACATTTGCAGAAAATGCACTGTCTTCAGAATTCACACTTGAATGTTTCATTTAATCGTAACTTGCTGATGTCGATATTTATTTCCTCTGGTTTGTCACGTCTGTATGTTACTGTTCTTGTACAAACGGTAGGCAAAAACATCTTATCCTTGAAGGAAAAGATACAATTTTTATCAATGGTTAGCTAACTTTTATGTGCAAGGAAAAGATTACTGAATATGATGGCTCTGAAATCAATTACCTTTTTTGTTGCAGATATTCTGTAATCAGCTGAAGATTTAACTTTATTGCTACTCCCCTGCAGAATTATCTGCCTGATGATAAGGACAACAAGCAAGCCGATCAGAAAGGTAACTATAAAGATTATGGAAAAGACTCTAAAGTAGCTTCGTCCAGAGAAACATTCTGCAACGAAAGGAGAACACAAGTGTAAAGCCTAACATATGGAACAGGCACATCCCACTTGTACCTACTACTGCGGGGAGAGATGTCGCAGAGATGTAACAGGAGCCTGGTAAAAGTTAAGGGAAAACAAGGTAAGTTAAAGGGAAAAGTTGCCATATGCAAGTTTTTAAAGTGGGACATATCAGGAAAAGCAATTCTGATTAAGATCAACGAAAACAGGTGAAAAAATTATTCCTTTAATCGACAGAACTAAGACTAAGGCCTCACTGTGTTTGTCACCGTGAATTCTCTGTAAACTGGTGAGTTTATGGCTGAAATAGAGAGGATGAATAGTTAGAGATGTACGGGGCCAAGACAGTTTAATCTTCACAAGATTAAAGTGCAGATCATTGGTAAAATATGAAAGAAAATGTGACTTCTTGAATCTTTTTCCAGTAGTCTCCTCACTGGTAAACCTCTCTCATACAGCAAGCTCTCCCTAAAGTTATGAGAAAAGTATTCACAGTTAGTTTTCTCATTTATGAATATTTGTAAGATAAAAAAAAAAAGGTTCAAAAAAGTGAAGTGACAAAAGGTAACCATTTACCTCCATTTTTTGTTGCAGCATGAACTGATTAAGCTTTATGAGATTCTATTTAAAAAGATGTTATTCTTCCACAACCCTCAAAACTGTGCAGTTTTTTACACTTGAAAGGAATACTGAAACATGACTGAATGCAAGGTAAGCATTCTACTTCATCCTCCCTTGTTTCTGGTAATGTCAAATACATAAGTATATCCAACGTAATAAAACACACAGATGTCATAACAGATTTTTGAAAATATTTCTCTAAGCATTGCTCAGGCAGGATTCATTATTATTAGATGTGACTTCTCAAGAAGCTGGGAAATCTGATTTAGCAATTCTTGCCAATCACATTTCCTGTTATTATTTATCTTTTATTATCCCTGAAGCCATGAGTGACTTTTCTCTTCTCCCCGCTTTCTTTGTTATTGTAATAACACGACACGCTTTAAAAAGATATTGAGGTGCTGGAGCGGGTCCAGAGAAAGGCAACAAAGCTGGTGAGGGGTCTGGAACACAAATCTAATGAGGAGAGGCTGAGGGAGCTGGGGTTATTCAGCCTGAGGCAGAGGAGACAGAGGGGAGACCGTATCATTCTCTACAGCTACTTGAAAGGAGGCTTTAGAGAGGTGGGGGTTGGTCTCTTCTCCCAAGTTACAGATGATAGGACAAGGGGTAATGGCTTCAAGTTGCGCCAGGGGAAGTTCAGGTTAGATATCAGGAAATATTTCTTTACTGAAAGGGTTGTCAGGTATTGGAATGGGCTGCCCAGGGAGGTGGTTGAGGCACCATCCCTGGAGGTATTCAAGAGAGAAGCTGACTTGGTGCTCAAGGGTATGGCTTAGTGTTTGGTGGTGTGATGTGTTCTTTATGGTTGTTGGGGTTTTTTGATATTTATTTATTTATTTATTTATTTCCCCATTGGTTGGACTAGATGATCTTAAAAGGTCCCTTCCAACCTAGGTGATTCTGTGATTCTGTAGCAGTGGTGAATTCAATTATTACTCCCAACAGATTTTTACCTCTTATTAAAATTACCTAGAAAATGCCACCTACCTGAAGTATGGTCAATGTAATGCAGCAGGTAAGCGCATGAGGTTGTGCATTGGTCAAGTTTAGCTTGAGATGCATTGTTAGAATGATGGCACTGAACACAATTCCTGTAAAATGAAAATTAAATTAAAAATCCATGCCTCTCTCTGAACTCCCCTTCAAGAGATCTGCTGACGTATCGCCTGCACATAACACTTTCCTGTTGCTAGTAAAAACATTGCAGCATTTATTTATTTTTTTTTCCTGAAATGTGATGCCTCTCTCAGCATTTTATCCCTCTGACGCTGCTCAGAACCAACGAGTCAAAAGTCATGAAGTAAAACATGTCTTTGGCTTCCAGCCACCTTCATCCGGCCCTTGCTCTGTGTTTTGTGATGTGAGCTCTTCAGGGGGCGTAGCCAAGGGTCCAGCACCCTTTCTTCAGCTTTCAACCTTTAGTTAAGCCCTAGTCTTTCTTTATTTATCAATGTCATTGGGATGGAGGCTGGCAGCAAAGGAAGAAGACAGGTGTAGGAAACTCAGGCTATGTAAACATAGCATCCAAAAAATTCTTAAGACAAAGCCACGTAAGGTCCCACTGCTGGGCAGCTCAGAGGGTCAGCAGCACCATGGGAGGCAGCACTGTCAGCCTTACCATCCCCACTTCTCAGCTTTGCAGAAGATGGACGTCACAAGTGATTCCGAAAAAGGCCTGACTGAATTTCTAACAAAGCTATGCCATCCTCCGAATTTATTAAAGGCACACATTTTGCAGTGCCTTTGAACAAGCATGAGCCAGCAAGGCTAACGGCATGTTATCTACTGAAGTCTCAAGCAGTCTCTTTTTCAGACATGGAGACATGGCCCAGCTTGGCTCTCCAGTGTATTCACCACATGAACTATAACTCAAAGGAATATGAATAAACGACAATTCTGCTCTGATGAAAATTCCCTTTCCAACTAAAGGCCCTCACCCTCCCTGTCCACAGTGGGATGCAGACATGTCACATGTGCTGAGGGGAGGACGTAGAAGAACTGCACCCAAAGACAGGAAAGACTTCATTGACTCTTTAAGCCAGCACCACCCACTGACAGCTTGGTTTATCTTCTCTCCTCTTTGGGCTGCTCATTTCCACCTCCACACTGTCCCTTCCTTTACACTGGTAAAAAAAAAATATGGCATCCTTTAAAACTATCACAGCAAAGACCAAGTGGTTTAAAACTGAGTAATGCAGAATGCCATTCTCTGTGTAAGACCAGCTCTGCTCTACTCTGCTGACTGATGGCAGTGATGGTGTCCCCACCCATGGCAGGGGGGTTGGAACTCGATGATCTTTATTTAAGGTCCCTTCCAACCCTAACCATTCTACGATTCTATAATGATGACAGGGTACTGCTCCTGTTCCACATCTCCTTTCAGCTGAGAAGCACAAGGAGTGTGCAGAAACAGATTTAGAGAATACTATTGGACTTGGTGGCATTCAAGAATAGGATCTACCTAAAAAAAAAAAGCTACCTTTAAAAAAGCTCAAAGTTTATGGGCTTTATTTCCTACCCAGAAGGAAGGATTTCATATGAAGAACCATCTTTTAATAAATATATGGAAAAAAAGATCCTCATAGGACACACCTGCTTTGACTTCAGAAAGCTGGAAGTCATACACAGAACATAGATATGGACATGCGATTCTCTTAATTGCCAGTGTGAACCCCTTAGCTACACAGAGAAAAGTCTCAAGTACGAATTGTTTCAATTTCCTACAGTCTAAATATCTCAGAAACAGAGTACACATCTTGCCAAGCTGAAATACTTATCCTAGTTTCGGCAGTTTAAAAAAGATTTAAAAAGGTCAAGTGTAGCACAAGAAACGTACCAGTTTTCGTCACAGGCTTTGTTACAAGTGGGGCAATATTCACATAAACGGCCAAAGCTTCTTGGATCTGTGCATTCACACTTCCCACAGACGCAGTGTCCTCTTCCGCTGCAAATCTGACCCTTTGCATTCAGGCAGTGCTTTGCTGATTGTAATGAGCACTGGCAACGGTCACCTTCCCAGCCAGCAAAGCATTTGCATTTACCAGCTTCACACTCACCATTACCTACAACATCAGACAACCTTGAGTCACACGGAAACACAGAACAAGCAAATACTTGTATCGCTGGTGTTTTGTGTTAGACAGAGCCAATGTTGACTTTGGCTTGCTAATTAGTTTTTAAGTTAACAATTTGGTCTGAAATTAAAACCATGATACGTATTTACGGCTGCTCCTTTAAGTTGAGCAAAAGCTGCTTATCTTGATGTTATCCTCAAATGTTTCACTAGAATTTTCCCTATTGCCTTGGATCAAAGCAGCGTGGATTAAAAATTACACAACGACCAGGAAAAGAGTCTTCAGGCAAACTAAACAAACTTCTCTTTAGCAAGAAAGCATTCAACTCAAATAAACAGCACTAGCCAGTAGAGGAAGGAGTATCAAATTCATGTGCACACACCATTTTTTTTTTTCTTTTCTTTTCTTTTGAGAAGCACGTGTCATAGCGCTGCCTTTCTGCCTTTCTAAAGGACAGATGACTGAGCTGGGCAGGTGGGTATTAACTGTAGGTCGTGTAATAAGAACTTAAAATGCATAGTCTCAAGGATTCAAAGGCTATGAAGAGCGCCTAGTAGACTTCACAATTTTCAAGGCAAAGCATCCATATGTTTTCCGTGCACATTTAGGCAGCTGTACAATTGGCATGCTGATAATGTCTGGCCACAGTATTACAGCATGGGAAAGCATCTTTAGGAAATATAGAAATAGAAAGTGCACAAAGCACAGGCAAATCTCATGAGGTCTCCTCAATTATGCCTCAGCAGTACCCAAGTTTCACACAAATTGTGATGTTCCTCCTGTGCTCCTGGGACCCAGAAAGCAGCTGCAGGGAGACAGTCCCATCTCACAGATGGGATCCTCTAAATGGGAGTGTGGCCAAGGTCCAGCTTGGCCCTTTTTTCACCTAAACTGGGTACAATGGAGGGGGGATCATAGGACATCTCACAGCAATGCTCTGCACTGGAAAATACTCCCCCTTTGCCGTGGCCCCAGGTGGCAGGTTCCCCTTGTGGTACCCTAGGGCAGGACTCCATTACATGGGACAATCTCCAACACAACAAGGAGACAAAGATCTCCCCGTCTCCTCTGCCAATCAGGCTTTAGGGGCTTATAAATTTGAAAGGTCTGCTTAGGGTAAGAAATAGGAAATTTGCAAAGTTAGTTGTAGGGAGGAGGAACCATAATTCTTTGTGTTGGAATGAAGTATTTAAATGATTAAATAGTTGAAATTATTTCTCTTCTTTTTATGTAAGGTTCACAGCCCTCAGCAGAGCAAAACCAAAATAGGCCAATAAAAGCCATAATATTACTCTAAACTTAGTCAACTGCAGTTGAAAAAATTCATCCCTCAATTCACTTATTGTTCAGCACACTTGATGCAGGACAGCAGTAAGGATTTTAAAATATTTAATTACTTCTGAGGGGACAAAAATATTCTGGCAGAGATTCAGTCATGACACAGATTCAACTCCATTTTTCCTTAGTAACTCAAAAGTACTTGTTTTGTATTTTGTTCATATGTAATTTTATTCAAAAACCCAATTAAGTAGGCCACAAAAATAATAAGGATTTCTATCAACTGTCCCTGTTTATGTTTCACTTCCACTCTCCTTTTTGGAGAAGTGGAAGTTCTGAACTGTGTTAGCATATATATCAGTATTTGAAATCATGTTTTACTCTGACAGGACTGATTTAGGTTGTTGCAAAATTGGAACCCCACCTGGAAGTTACAGTTCCTGCTAATGTCTTAGTATCTCATATTCCCATTAGACTGAAATGTATGAACTGCTTTCTCAGATAATGTTACTGGTTTATCTAAGATATCAGTATCATTACCTCCGAAGAAGTTTGAGGTTCAAATCTTAAAATATGTAAATTTAGGAAAAAAACTCAATAAATCTCCTAAAAAACAGTGCTGAAGTTCAGAAGACTGAAGAAAGGGACTTGGGAGTACTGATAGACAAGAGGCTAGACATGAGCAGGCAGTGTGCACTTGCAGCCCAAAAGGCCAATCGCATCCTGGGCTCTATCAAAAGATGTGTTGCCAGCAGATCCAGAGAGGGGATTCTACCATTTTACTCTGCTCTGGTGAGACCCCACCTGGAGCACTGGGTGCAGGGCTGGAGCCCTCAATATAGGAAGGATATGGACCTGATGGAGCGGGTCCAGAGGAGGGCCACAAAGATGATCAAAGGGCTGGAGCACCTCTGCTACGAGGACAGGCTGAGGGAGCTGGGGCTGTTCAGCCTGGAGAAGAGGAGGCTCCGGGGAGACATAATCACAGCCTTTTAGTACCTAAAGGGGGCTACAGGAAGGCTAGGGAGGGTCTGTTCACAAAGCCCTGCTGCGATAGGATGAGGGGCAATGGACTTAAGTTGAAGAAGGGTAGATTTAAGTTGAATATTAAAAAAAATTTCTTTACTCTGAGGGTGGTAGAACGCTGGAACAGGTTGCCCAGGGAGGTGGTTGAGGACTCTTCCCTGGAGATATTCAAGGTGAAGCTCAACAAGGCCCTGGGCAACCTGGGCTAGTTGGGGGTGTCCCTGCGACTGCGGGGAGGTCGGACTAGATGACCTTTTGGAGGTCCCTTCCAGCCTGGAGGATACTATGATTCTATGAAGACAGTGCATACCTCTGTGGTGAAAAAAGCCCAGGAGCACGAATTCCCCACCAGGCTCTTCTGGATATTTCACACATAATTCTGCACACACAATTCTTGTACTTGACAGCCTTACATCATTGTTTTCAGCTGCATCTCGTATATAAGATTCATAAACAAAACCAAAACCCAAATGAAAACAAAACTCCACAGCTTACCGGAACACAAGTTTCCCTGGTGATATGGGCAGGAAAAATCATCCATTTCACAGTACTTGCCATACACCCTGCCCAGCTTGCTTTTGTAGCAGAAACATTTTCCATCTATGCAACTTCCTTGACCACTGCAGAGAGGCTGGTCCTGGTGTCGCCTGCACCTCTCAGCAGGAAGCGTATCTTTATTAGAGCTACAGTTACTGTCCCTGCAAGGGGACTGTTTGCCATCAGAAGAAGCTTCATCAGCCCATACTCGTCCGTGCTTTGCGCCGTCTCCAGACTGACAGGCGCAGCTCTGCTCCACATGAACGATGGCGGTTTCATTGAAACCAATAGGCTTAAGTATTGCATATTTTCTTCCTCCAGTTGTATCACACTCTTTCATTGTAACCGACACGTTGAAAAGCACCTAAGAAGAGACAAAGACAGATTTTACATCACTATCACTTCCTATAAATCACCTAAGTTTTTTAACACATAAATACAGCAGAATGTTACATTGCATATGGATGTGCACCAGCCAATAATAACAAAGTAAGTGGCCATTTGTCAAGTATGATCTATTAGAAAAGACAGGCATCACAAATACAGTTTAAATCCTAACAATAGAAGATTGTCAGCAGTCTACTTGTCATGTTAACAAACTGCCTAAGACAAGTTTAACACAAATTAAATAGTAGCAGAATTTCCATCATCATCCTCCTGATTTTATTTAATACGTACATTCTGTTGTATTATAGGAATCAGATGAGAACTGGGACTGGATTGAGCAAGACAATACACAAACACAGAGACTCTTCGTAGAAGGAACCTATAATGAATGCTCTTCCTGCATAAATGTTCTGTACAAATAGAACTACACAGGTTTTTTGGATGGCCCTATCTACTCCTACTACTAAAACACAAAAAATGCCTCACACCTTACTATTAAGTTATTTTTCCCAATTCCTACAATGGGGATGGAGCAAGACACTCTTGCCGCTCCAGCTGTGGTCCTGGGCAGACCAAGTGCTGCTTCAGAGTAGACCTAGTGCCATGTCATGGCCATCACCCACCATGCCTCAGGTCCTCACCCCAGCAGTGCCCACTGCAGCAGCAGCCCCTGTGGCTTTCCAGAACCCTGGATCATTTTGGTGATTAGGTGACTGCCATAGAGTTTGCATCAGCCACTACCAAAACTCTTTGACTGCTCTGACATCTGTGATACTTCAACTGGTTAGACATCTTGTATCTCACAATTGCTTTTTGTGAGCTTTTTTGCCTTTTTTTTTTTTTTTTTTTTTTTTTTTTTGACCAATAGGCTTCTGACAGGGTATTTTCACTATTTAGCCTGCTGACAGAAAACAACTCCTCGTCCTCACACAGAAAACATAACCAAGAGGAAAAGGTGAGAAAGGAGCCCAAGAGAAGCAAATACCTCTACTCATTACCTCCAAAGATTTCCAAACAACAACAACAACAACAAATATTACATACGAGGTGGAAATTACCCGCAAAGACTAAGACCATTCATTTCTCCTGGCCGTCTCCCCCTCCTGCTGCGCCCCCACACGAGAACAGCCGAGCCCTTGGGGACAATGGTGGCTTTGTGGCGAGTGGGGCTGCGGCTGCCTACACGGACAACGGGAGAAGAATGCTGTGCAGAAGCATGTGCTTCTTAACGTTGTATCGAAGGGGGCACACAGGCTTTGTCTTACCCTTGGCTTTTCTCCTTCTTGTTTCTTAAATGTGCCACTACACACGTAACCCCTTGGTTGCCTACACTTTCCATGCATTAAACTTCTTCCTTCTGGTTACGGGGCAAAAGTGTGGTCATGCACTAATTCATTCACATGGCAGGTGCGTATGATGTGGGGAGGACAGGCTGCAGCTAGAGAATGTGCTTTTCATTCCAGACAGAGCCCTGCTAGAAAACATCATCTTCACGTACAATGCACTACAGCGGGGAGATGGGAGGGAAGGGCAAATCATGCCTGGAGTATGAGTTGTGACACGTGATGGGTCTGAACACAGCAGCAGAAAGTTTAAACGTATCTGCAACTAAATAATACGCCGTGAGCACTGACACTGGCTAACAGTCAAAGTTAGCTTTGCACCCTGAAGAGACCATAGGGTTCTTCCAGAATATAACACGCTTTGTGTTTTGGTAAGAAAAGGAAGGAAGAAGGATTAGACAATAAAAGGAATGTGAGAATTAAGAAAAAGCATTCTGCCTGTAAACAAACACTGAAAGGAGGATTTATGGTTAAAATAAATGAATCTCTCAAGGATGGCTCCTTTTCAACAGCAGTAGAGGTTTAGGACCCCATGCAATCTTTTATAATCAACTGGCTTGGCTTTTTATTAAAAAGAAACAGATATAAATATTTTTCTTTTCATTAAACAGAACAAATTCCAGTCTATTTCTTATGACATACACAGGGAACAACACCAGAGAAGACATGAGTTACAAAAAACATAGAAAACCTCCCTTAAACTGTGAAAGCTAATCACAGCAGGGCATATAGACAAAATTCAGACATTCACACATTTAATCTACTGATTTGTTTTGCTATTTCTACACACAGAGACAAGTAAAATCACACCAGCTGAGACGTGTGTACATGTCAAGAAGAAAAAAACTCCTTGACCCTGCACTCCAGAAACACAGACCTCTTCCTGGCAAGCTAAATGAATTATTCTACTAGTCCAAGCAATTAAATAAATATATCGAGGCACAGAGTTGTTCTGGGAAGAAAACCACGGTCCTTATATTCGCCAGACATCTTCCCCCACATTTTAACGGTGCATGATGCTCCAGTTTTACAATCTGTTTCATTCAGTAGGTGGCACCGATCCAAATGGGGATAAATCATTTTATTAATTTGATTTATAAAATAAACTAATTATACACAAGCCTGATTTTGCATGAAGACTGCTAGACCTAGGAGAGGGAAAGGTGGCGTCTAGTACAAGGAACACAAATTCCAGTGATTTTCAACGGGGTGATTATCTTTCAACCTCTTTATGTGCAGATTTCATCTCAATGAACATGGCCATTGTGCCCAGTGGAGGACAAAAGAGGAGAGTTTTAATGGACATTAGCTTTCAGGAAAAGCTTTGAGCCTTAGTTCCATGAGATTAGTGAGAATTAAAATAAGATTCAGGAAAAATAAAACCAGAGAATAATAGAAAGTTTGTGGTCATTAATCACATAAATCCATTTTTGGTTCAAGTAAATCCCAAGAAGATTTCACACCATTGAAATCCAACCAAACAGAAAAACAAGTATTCCACTTCCTTGAAGAACTAGAACTAGCAACATACTTCTTCATTATATCGCACATTTTTACATCCTTCCATGCCAGTTTTTTTACTTCCATCAGGACATATTGCAGTGATATTGAAATGAAGACCTTGGATCTGGTTATCGACTTGAATTCTCACTTCAGAGATTAGTTTCTGTAACCAGAAAACAAGTTTTAGTGGCGTTGCATCTCAACATATAATGTGACTAACACCGAGTACGGCTACAAAGTCTGACTGAAAATGAAGAAAGCTTGTCTGTGTGAATAAAGGAATGAATTAAAGCATTGTTTCCCACATAAAGACCCGATTACATTCCAAATATACACAACCAGTGAACTGGTAATTCTGATAAAGAGGATTACGTTTTCCAGATAAAAACGTTTTCAGCTTTTCTAAATTGGTTTTGAGACTATTTTTTGCAATTTGAAAGTCTATTCTCACAATCAGACACACCAAAACCTGCTTATTGTTTGAGAGACTACGCTGCCTTTTAGCCACACATTTAAAACGAAACAGTAAGCATACATACAACTATTATTATCCAGCAGAAAAGGTTCCTAATTGAGTTGACAAACTATAAACTTCTGATATTTTGCATCTGTATTGGAAAAGCTTTCTCTGAACAAACTTTAGGGTGATCTAAAGGCTGTTTGGATTATTCTTACTGATAGATTTGGGTCAGATAGGGGTTATATAAGCCAACAACTGGTTGATTCCCATTAGGGTTTTTTATGATATAAAATAATGAAAAAGCCGGCTACTTTGTAACTTCCATTTACTGCATGCTCTAAAATCCTTCTTCCTTCCAAGAAGGCATATTGCTTCTTGACCTTTTAAAAATTTATTAAAGTTGTACAGACCAACAAGCTGAAAACTGCACAAAGAGATTTTTAAAATTCCTGGCGTATTAGTATTAAAAAAAATTAGTTCAGTGGGATATTTTTACTGCTACAAATGGAAATGCAATTACATGAATCTGAACACATGTTTATCTTAGTAACTTTTTTGATAATTAGTGACTCATCTTTGGCTTTTTTGCCAGGGATTTTTAGCCAGGGTTTTCCACAACTAAGCCTAAGGTTTCCCTGACTAGAACAAGAGTGCAAGAGGCCCACTGTCATCAAACATCAACACTAAATTTATTTTCTTATCTAAGTACTTTTGCTTTCAAGAAAGCAAAACATACAAGCCCTGTTCACCATGTGTTTGCGTATTACAAGCCCCTAAAAGTATGATAAAAATCTCAAAGTATCAAATCCAACAAAGTTTAGGATGGGAAGGAAGACACTGTGTAAAAAATGAAAATAAGGCAAGAACAAACTGAGCGTGGCTGGAGCAGGAAAGTCCCACAGAATTGTCCACTGACCTAAATCATTGTTTTATAAATTTTCGTTTCCTCTCCTTGAATGTTTTGCCCTACGCTGTGCTCCAAAAAACCCAGGATACAATTTAGGATGGACAGTGTCCACACAAAAGGCCCATGATCTGCAAAAATTTTTGCCAGCAATTTCCTGCAAACCTCCATATTCAAAATGAGATTTCTCGATTTTATAAGAGAACATACAGTATCAGTGAGGACTTCTCTGCAATTTGATTACACCTGACACCCTCTGCTTTTGAATGTCTTTGCCTTCTGCACAACGTTTCCAACATGACAGCGAGGAAAGGGTGAGCAAACACCTTGAGAGACTTGGCTTTTCATTATAGCCAATTTTCTGAAAGCAAATAGCCTGACTTAGATGGTTAACCTAGTGCAATGGGTAATTTCAGCCTCCCATGTCCAACTGATTAGAAATAATGTGATACATGTTGATACCTTGCATATTGTTTGTCATTGATTTTCCAACTCTTGGAACTTCCATGCCTGTGTAACTTGCATACCTTAACAGCATTCAACCATCTAACCCATCATGTTAATTTGGATGGTGCTTTATGGGCTCTCCTGTCCTAGCATAACAAATGTACATCACTTGGTTTTATTGTCAAAGATGTTTATGCCCTCTCTTACCAGGCTATCTTTCATTCATTACCAAGATGCCAATTTCCACCTTCAAGCTGCCATTTGCTGTCAATCATTTGTGGAAAATGACATTGTGCTCTTTCCCATCCTATTACTTTCTCTTTCCCGTACTATTACCTTCAGTTGAGAACTCCAGGAAAGACTCCACAAAGCCATTTCCATTGTTCTCTCCCAAATCCCTGCCATGCCTCAAACCCCTGAGGTATTACACTGTTTCGTGCAGTGTAAATCCTGCTTTCCACAATACCTATTGCTGCCAAACTACCTCCTTCTGAACTCCCACCTGTTCTCCTCTTTCTAAGAATTATGCTGTAGAATCCTCTAGATACTGCACTATCTTTTTGCTCAGAATTTATAGGGTATTTAGACAGTGGTGTCTGGCGTATAACTAAAGATCTGAGATACCAAAACTCAAATAAGTCAAACATTTCTTTTGAAGTTACACGGCAACAGTTGCAGAGAAACAAACAGCATATTTAGAAGCATCCTTATAAAGGAAAAAGTGCTAGCTCTTGGCTTTGAGACCCTGAAATCCTAGGAATTTGAGAACTATCATGGGATAGTGACACCCACCAACCTGGACATTCAGAAAACTAGGGAAGCCATAATCCTGGAAATTCCAACTTTAGGCTATGAAAGGTGAAAAATCCCTGTACAAATACAGCATACGACATTGTCACTGTCATCGTACCTGATAGGCTTCTACCACCAGATCATTGAGATTTGCTGCTTGTGATTCTATCTGTCTTGCAATGGTACCAGGCAACAGAGGTAACAGATCCTAAGAAAAATACAATCATTTATGCACAGTTTTATTTTTTAATATAAATATTGAGCTTTCAAAATTGGAAAAAGAAATCAGGTTTCTAACCTACTTTATACCAATGGAACTGGCTTCCTTGAACTGCAAAAATAACATTGATGTTATTGTCAATCAATTTTTCAGAGAGCTGCCCAAGAGATGGATGCTCCTGCAAAATAGAAGAGAAAAGAGAAAACTGGAGGACACAAGGGAAAAACCTTGTAAGTCACATATGATACAATACAGGATTCTAAAACCAACCCAATCCTTATTTCCAAACGTACAGAGCAATGCTAGGCCTACCTCCAAAAGAAAGTGGGGCCAATCAAATAAAAAGATCATGAAAAAAAAATAAAATCATCAGGGCATCAGCCAGACTGTGACAGGCTTATCTGTTGCCAGCGATGCAGGGGTGCTGCAGAGTGGGAGGACTAATTCATACAGTACTATTTTGTTGGTTTGAGTCTGTTGCTTAAGAAGTATGGGCATGTTGTTGTCTGTGGTCCATCTAGAAGAATAACAAGATTCCTGAAAATGACAGGTGGGTTCCTTGTGCAAAAGTCAGGGAGAAAGTACAACACGAGGGCACCAAGATAAGTTGTGCTTCTGGGAAGAGCAAGGCAAGTAATTAAGTGTGTTTCTCAGAAATGTGTATTTTGGCACCAGGGATCAGACACATCAGCTAAATGCAGCCACTGGATCAGGTTGTACCAATGCCAGTAGGCTGTATATATTTTAGGGCTGACAGCTTTCTCCTCTGTATGTCCAAAACTTGCCTTAGCAGTGATGCTTCCAGTCTTCACCACAACAACCTGCTACATTTTCTTAACCCCGCTTATGCTTGAAGAAGATAGCGTGAGTTTCGCATCTGTCCCCAGTACCGACGCTGCTTTATTTGGTGAAGTGCCTGTGACAGCGTGTTCTCTGCCAGTGACTTGCCCTTCTACACTCCTCATTGAGAGACCTAACACGGATTTGAGAATAAGAGGTCTGTTGCTATCCCTTCACGAAAGATCTGGGGAAGCACAAGGGTGTCTGTGGTCCCAGTGGGCTTTGTAAGCCTGGGTTATGTGAGATCCCTCCAGTTCCAGTACTCTGAAACAGACTGTATTTGAAAGTCACTGCTTATTTACCATAT
Source organism: Pedionomus torquatus (assembly GCA_013398155.1). Lineage (NCBI taxonomy): Eukaryota > Metazoa > Chordata > Aves > Charadriiformes > Pedionomidae > Pedionomus > Pedionomus torquatus. The sequence goes on along the minus strand of VZRU01021369.1, from coordinate 256,657 downwards.
ATCTGTGAATACTTCCCAAAAAGTAAATTCAATGCTTAAAATTCATGAATAAACATAGAGAAGGGACAGGAGTCTTGGCTTGTGTTTCTCCTTACAGAGATTTCATCTCGACATCTCCACTTACGTCAGGTCCTTCAACCTCTTTTCCCCATATACTTCTGTTGTCTTTCCTTGTGTGATGTTTTTCACCATTTGTCCCATATTGTTGCTCTCTTGCACAAACACACTCTGCTTCCCTGCACAATTCATTTCTCCTTAGAGTGCCACTTATTACTCAAGGCAAGCCACCTCTCTCCCAACAGCAATCTGAATGTCAGGACAGCTGAGACAAAGTTATGCAAGGGGGCAAAATCCATCGTATATTCCACCGTATATTCCATCATATCACACCATTATAAAGAGCCTTCTGTAGAAAGAACAAAGGAGTTTCTGGCTGCAGTTTGATCTTAGCCAGGGTCCACGCCTCTCACAATTTTTCTACCCTTTGGTAAGAGATTATATTCCTTAAGATAAGCGATGAAAGGTAGCAACAAATGGACCTTCTTACAGCTGCAGTGGGGAGTGTGCCGTAGGCGAGGGTCCAGTGAGCATCCATTCTTACTACACAGAAGCTGTGGGTGAACCCCAGCAGCAGTGGCTTCGTTGCCACTCTCAGCAGCCTGCAACACAGTACTATGGCCTCCTGCCTTCTCCATGACCACAGGGCACAGTGGTGGGGCCTCCATCACACTGCACAAGCCACAAGCGACTGGCTGTCAGGTCATGGACACACCAAGTGGTCCCAGAACATAGGCGAGTGAAGTCAGATGTTCTGTAAATACCTCCTGCACTACAAATGTGTGAAAGACGGTGGCAGTGTTGAAACATCATGAGATAGTGCTCAAATAAATGAGCCTTCTGCTCAACACATGACAAGGGACATGTCTGAATTCCAGCAAAGGGGCCCTTCAAACATGTCTGCAACTAAGGGCAAAGCTCTGGGATCAGTGGTATCAAAAATGGGTTTCCAGGCCCTCATGAAACAAAAGCTTGTTCACATGGAGCCTACTGAAACCAAGAGGCAACATGCATAGAAGTGCAAGGGTTGCAGGGACTAGATCCCCAACTGGGTAGTCTGTTTAAAAGCACACGTCAGCTCTAACTCACCAATGTCCACCTTGGTTAGTAGTACATTAAAGTCTCGCTTCAGATTAGAAAGAAAAGTTTTCCTTTTATTAGAAGAGACTTTAGAAAATGAAAGGATCATCAGACCCACATTGGTTTTTTTTTTCATTTTAAGCGTGTAAAGAGATGGCATAAGGAATGGTTGGCCACTCACAGAGCCTCCTTTTGCTTACCCTAAAAACCTTGCTGTACTTTATGTATTTGGATCTTATCTCTTCCCAGTACTGCTCAGGCGAATGTACTTTCATTTTAGATCATCTTTCTTGTTCCAATTACATCATTTATTTTATTATTTTAACCTACTGTGTTAAGCTGGGAAGATAACTAATACAGATGGTAAGTACTTCAGTAGGGGATTTAACCGAGAACAGATCTAATTGAAATGGACCAGATTTCTTTCCTGTCTTAAGCTTTTTTTGCTGACTTCTGCATGACTGCTTAGCAAAAGTTAAAAAGAAACAGGCAGAAAAGTGACTAACTGGAAACACTTCTGATCTAAAGGTTAAGCTGCTGCCAATAAAGAAAGCAAAGTTCTCTTAACTGGCACAAAGAGGAAATAAATATATGCCCAAATGTAATCTTCTCAAAACTTTCAGAAGATAGGAATCAAAGCAGGAAAACAATGTGATTGCAGACAGCTCTTCCATTTAGTATAGCACAATAAAATCACCTTGATTCACTATTACATGTGGGCATACAAGAATTTGGCCGTGATTGGAAAAGATATGGGCTAGCAGCCAGAAAACACATGGACCAAAACGTGCCACCGCAGATCTAAGCATCTTTCAAGGTCATTTCATTTGAATGGCTAAAAAGACTACCTCATGTCACAAAAGGCAACAATAGCAATAATCATGGAGACAGTAGAGTCATCATCTTTCATCCTAGAATCCAGAAAACACTCCCTTCAGTCAGCCATCAATCTGTCATAGTTGCTTAGAAAGAAATTAATTTTGTCTGTATTTTATATTGGTGAGATTTTGCATCTGAAACAGAAGTTCATTTCTCGAGTTGGACAGAAAATAAATATCCTTGCTTTTATTTTTTTCTGAGAAAGGCAATATATTTCTTACCAAAGGAGTCCTAAACACCAGAATAAAATTTGTACCTTCGGCAACTCTTAATACGCGGAGCAAAATTCCTCTCATTTATAGCACTGAAAATGGAGAATTGGGGGGAGGGGAAAGAAAGAAAAATAGAGATAGGGACACCATAACACCATAATCTGTAAGTATGTTCTGCCTTGGGAAAGGAAAGTTTTGGGATTATTTTCTTCAAGTAGAATAAAGGAAGGGATTGTTTTTATCTCAGGGACGCTGTAGAAATACTGAAACTGAACTGACTGGCTAGAGGGAAATAATTAATGCTGACATCTGGTAGGGAATATCCAGGAGGTGACAGGGGGAGTATATGAACGCAAGAACATCAGATAATCGGAAATCCAAACAACCTTCCTGTTAGCACACGCTCAGCTCCCTCCTCCGCTCAGCAAGGTCCTGAACACTCAGCGATTCCCAGAAAGCTCCCGTGTTCGGTGATGGCACAACATACGGCAGCCGCTTCCTGCTGGCCCAGCATCCTCCTGAACACCAGTGGCTGGGACTGAATTTGGGTCTAGCCTGACAGACGCAGCCCTCACTGACTTCATTAGTGCTTTGCTGGCTTCAACACAGGCTACATACTCTAACCAAGTGCAGCCAGCACTGAGAATAAAGCTGTAATGTGCTCTAATGATACCACAATCCATATTCCTGTTTTCTGGTGATTTACATGGCTATTAAGCAGTGAATTGTGTTTCCTAAATAAACAATTCATATTTATTTAAGGAAGTAGCCAAAGCAAACCAAACCTAAAAATCTTACGGAAAAAGTTCCATTCTTCAGTCACTCATGACTACTTTCTACATTCATGAAGAAATTATTTTGGAAGCTAAAAATATCTGTGTATGATTTTGCTACAGTGGATTTGATAAAACTTTTTGCACAGGCATGTATTACCATAGATTGGATTTATACTGTGAGATTCAAACAGATCTAATGTTACATTACCACAGCAAAGCTTTGTGGCACAAGAGTATTTTCTAGCCCATCAAGGTCGAATCAGCTCATTGCTGTTGTACATTTTCCGTTCTACCCTTACCAAACCTCTCCAATCAATGCATCTGTGCATCTTCTGACCATAAACCGTGCTCACTACTCTTGCCTTATAAGCAGGATGGTGCAATTCTTACATATTACCAGCTACTACTTGTGCACAATATCACACCAGACACCTCTCACTTATATTATATACAAAATGTGTGCAATTTTTTATGAGATGGCAATAAAAAAACCACCCCAAACCCAGCAACGTATCCTCCTCTGCTGTGTATTGTTGTCTTAGACTCCGAAATACTTTATCCCAGACAAAAAGAATGCCAGTATTTCCAGGGGATTGATTCTTCATTTCACAGCTTGCCTACCTGGAAAACTACTATTCTAATACCTGGAATAAAAACAATGCTTTGACAGGAATCTAAAAACCTCCTTTACGCAGTTTCTGCTTCTCCAAAGAGAAAATTTATGACATATACCTTACCATACTCGTAGCTTTGATGTACACATTATCTTTCAAATGACAGTTTCCATCATGGGGAATTACGATCCCTGCTAATTTACTATCAAGGGCCAGATGGGAAGTTTGATCTGTCATCACAAGAAGCAGTCGTTTTGCTTCTTTACGCCATCCAATATGGCTCTAAAAAGGAAAAAAATTAGGCATGAGAAACCAGTAACTATCTATTTTCTAAAATAATGAATAACAAAAATGAATATGAAAGTTTACTTTCAGATACTACATTGCTGAGCACCACTGAGTTAAAATCAGGTTATTTAAAGCATTTTGTGTGGAAAAATATATCTTGTACTACATCTGAAAACTACCTCTATGAGTTAATAGATCCACTTTGCTTTTTAAAGGAAGTTCTCTCAAAATATATACCAGTTATGCATAACTGGTGGGCTTGGGTACAGCTGCCATATCGTGTGTGTCACTACTACACAAAAATGCAATACATAGCATTTGTAAAATTCTCTGGGATCCAAAAAGCACTACAACCAATAAATATGTATATGGTGCCTTCTTCTGTATTTACTTTATATATATTTACTTCATATTCTCATCATTTATCATTTTCTCTTCCTACACACTGTTCCAGAAAGGCCATTGGTATACGATCAACAAATCAATAAACTGAAGTTTGGATGCCTTCATGCACCTGTGAATTGAGAAATTCCTTATTATGCAACAAAATACAAACCAAAATACAATAAAAAAAGTGGCATCCACAAGGGTGAATTTAATGTGCGTTAGGAATTCAGTGATGGCAAGGAGGTTTTAGGGCAAACTTATATCTAAACTGGGTTAGGCACTAATTTGTATTTCCATAGCATTTATTTCCCTGCAAAGAATAAATGGCTGCTTTAAATGGAAGTTAAGAGGCATGCATGAATCACCTCATATTCTTTTCATTATTCCTCTTTGCAATTATTCCATCTTCTTCTTCACTAACTCCAGTATTCCTCTTTTTTTTCCTCCTTCCTCGCTCCTCCTTTCCACAATGCTGTCTCATCTCTACCATTCCCCTTAACGCTACCAGGCACCTTTCATCTGATGTGAAACGTGTACCTGCAACACAGTCTATGCACTCAGCCAGGCTTTGGGACGTATTCTCTACCTTTCTTTGCCTTGCAGAATGCAATTTAGCTCCTGTCCCAGGCTCACTCCAGGGGATTAAGCATTTCGTAACAGCAGGGATAATAAGTACAGAGAGGTGTGGTCTCTTTTCCAGCCTACATGTTAGGCATCAGCCTCCCTCAGACAATCCTAGACAATGTTCCCATGAAGAAGAGGTATTCTAAATTTTATTTATAAGCAGGCTAGCTCTTAAATACTCCCAAATTCTTCTCTGGTTCCTAAGACCCCATTATTTCATTTTGTCACCTCTAGATTCTTACCTACATATGTCACAGCAACCAAAACTCGAAAGTGCTTCATGTCCTAACCTGTTACTGCTTGCAACAGGGATGTATTGGTTAAAGCAAGATGGAGCGAGTTATAAAGTTCTATTGTAGGCAAAATGAGTGCACATTAATGTAAATTAGAGTTCATGACGATCATATGAATTGCGCATTGTTCTCACCCATTTTTGGTTCACAATTCAGTTAGCAGGAAAGCCTCCCCATTCTCATGAATGTTTCCATTCTATTGTTTTTAGAAGCATATATTATTCTAGAGCTCACACGTCATAAGTGTGGAATGTGTCCAATGAGAAACATTGAATTTCAAAGACTTTTTCCAAAGCTCCAGAATAATTTTTTGTCACAGCTGTGATCACAGTGTCTATGAAGAGGGGCTTTTATTGACCTGCTTTACAGCTCATCAAAATTGGAAAATAAAATTGGGCCAAACTATTAATTTTTAGCATAGTTTGGATGCCTTTTTGTCCTTGACTCATTCTACTGTTCCAAAAAGAAAGAATGCAAAGATAGGCAAGATGAAAAAATAACCCTGACATCATCCTAAGAGATGAAAAACTCACTAAACCTGTGATTTGGACTGGAGTTGAATTACTTTCTTTAAGAGGACCAGAAAAAAAGTATCTTATAGAGCATTAGCAAACACATAAATCAGCCAGCTTTCAAAGTTTCTACTGTAGTACTACGCATAGAAGAAAAACATGAAAAATAGCCCTTGTAAAGCAAACAACATATTATTATTTACCAAAACCCCCTTATTATTTAACATGCTTATAGATTGCACACCACTGATGGAGATCTTTTCCATCCTCTTCTGCATGGGAAAGATGGTGATGAAATGTTATCAATATACAAAAGTTATTTTTTAATTTATTTGTATTGGTTTTAATATATACTCTTTAAAAGTTGAGATAACATTTAAAGTGCATTTGTTTCCTTTAGCTTACCTATCTTAAGCAGATATGCATCTGATCCTTCAGTTTTCAAATACATTCTTCAGTAGAAGAAATGTCAATGAAGCATTGCCAGCTTAGGAACACAAGGAGGGCTTTAATGATTTTTGAAACTAATTTTGTAATCGACTGATATTAATACATGTGTTTGCTCAAGCAAGAAGCAGCTGCTTTCATCATTCAATCTATGTTAGGCTGATTAAAGCCAGAATTTGAAGAGCATCATCAGCCAATACTGAAAGATATTTACTTATGCTCTCTTTAATCAGGCAAGCAGAAACATATAGCTAAGGAGGAAATAATGGAAAAAAGAAGAAGAAACCATATTATTATCAGTCCTAGAACTGACATTTTGAATTCTGAAACACTGAGCACTATTGAACCAATCTATATACAAATATATAACTGTGTCTGAACTACCATTTGGGCTTTTATTAATAAGCTCCTTACCTGGCACACTGCTGCTTGGAGCATCGCATCAAAACCCCCTTCAGGTGTATCAATATTTCCAGAAATTTTTTGTTTATTCACTGCATTTTTGAATTCTGCTATATTGTCAGTCAGGGACAGCACATGAATATAACCGTGAGGAGGCATACAATCTAAATTATAATCACTGTGCGAAAAGAAAACAAAACAAGTGTCTAACACATTCCATTTTTTCCATTTGAAGAAGGTGTAAATATTCCACCCCTATTAACCCATAAAATCCCAAGAGGGTATCATCATCCATGGAGCAGTACAGCTTTGCTTTTCATTATCCCGAGAAGGGACTACCACACTGCAACATTAAGATCCTTTAATAGCTTGATACACAGGCTACTGGATCAAAACTAAAATACAATCTAAGTTCCTACATCTGCTTGTAGCAAGTAAATATATATATATGAAAGTAATTTTGATAGTAGTGACAGGTACCTCATTAAAGGGATGGGCAATCCCATTTTCAGTAACATCTTAGTTGTAAACGATGGCATTATACCTAAAAGCAGTTACATACATAATTTTTGAAATTATATATAAGTTTGACATAAGGAAGATAATGCCACAGCACTTACGCAGGTCATTGCTCTGCCACTAATTTATGGCAGTGAAATTTATGGCCTGATCTGAAAGGCTTCTCTGATTCAGAGACACTGAGCAGGTCTCAACTCACTTCTGTTGCATATGGTGTAGGCATCCAGGCTATAACCTGCATGCCCCCAACTCCAATGACAATCAATGAAGAGAAACTGGCACTATAAAGATTAATACCTCTCTGCAGATGTCTACTTCTAGGCATAATGAATTGAGTGCTAATTGGTCTCCACCATTCACTATGTAGGTAAGTCTAGATGACTGCTTTATTCATACATGTTTATCTCTGTCTAATGAATTCCACTAAAACTGGTGAAATAAATAAATAAATAAGCTAATTATGGACTTCACAGAACTTTGGATCATGCCTTCCCAGGAAAGATAATAATAAGCAAGAAGTTATGAACAGTTAAAATTTGCTTTTCCAAGTATAATGGTTTATACAGATTAGAACTTCTGAACAATCTTCTTCTCCAGAGGATCTTGAAACTGATCCCTCACTTTATGCAAGTGTCGAATGCAAGGTATAAAAGGCATGGCATGAAAAAAGAAATGCAAGCTGGAACACCTTTCTTCTTTTAAATGGGAGTTCCTTCATATTGCAACCGTGGAAATATATCAGAGGATTCCTTTTGTTCATTAAATGAGCTGAAAGAAACTGCATCACATCAACAAAACCAGTTTTAAGAAAAGAGTTAATGAATACACGACCACAAGCCAGAAGAGAAGTCCAAGATGAGAAAATACAAAACTTCATTGTGAAGCCAGGCGATATATAGCCAAAATAACTAAGAACACAACAGTTGGCTATAAAATTAAATGCAAACCAAATATGTCAAATACGCCAAAGCAGCATGTTGTTTGGCTTGTTTTACTAAAGAAAATACAGCATATTTTTTTTCCAGATATTTCAGAAGTAATCATTGTATAATAATTTCCTAGGAACTTTTCTGGTGAACCAGGATATATTAAAACAAAGACAGATTCTGAAGAGGTTTAAAAATAAAAATGTATAATACATATTTGTGTAATTAAATAATTTCTCACTGGCACAGTAAATATACAAAGCCTACATACCTGCATTGGTTATGGATTCTACCTGGGTGAATGCTGATATAAGGTGACACAGTTTTATCCACATAGGATCCAAATCCAAGTCGAAAATCGAGAGAAATATTCTCCATCTTTTTAGATAAAGCAAATCCAACGGAGTTTAGTTTTTCTATATTGTTGTGCATAGAGGCTGAGACATCAACTAAATAATAAAGATCCACAGGGTATTTCTCTAGAGGACGAACTCTTAACAGAAAGTTTGCTTCACTTCCTGATTCAAAGGAAACAAATAAGTTTATTTACTATTTTTGAATGGAGACTCTTAAAAATCCATTTATCTTTGCAGCAACCTCAGCACAAAATTGTTTGTGTCAGCAAACAGAAAAACAAACAAGGAAACATCCCAAGAGTCATTAAAACCTTGAAGCATTGTTCAAAAATAAGCCATACAAGGACTCTATGAAACATTTTGGGTTCTTTTTTATGTAGGAGCACTGTGTAATTTATTGCAAAAATCTGACTTCTCCCTGTTTTCTTTGAAATTCCTGGTTAAGCAATCCCTTTGGCATTATACCGAAAAGTGCTTATGATGCACAAAGGACACAGACTTGCATACAAATTGTGGCCAGTCACTTCAAGGTTGACACTTCTAAGTACATAAGTGTGTCCTGGTTTGAGGACAAAATTGATTGAGAGAAACAATTTTCTCTTCAGTAATTTTAAGTTTCAGTTATGTTTCTTCTAACTAACTGCTCCCTGAAATTAGAATCACAGAATCATAGAATGGTTGCAGTTGGAAGGGACCTTAAAGACCATTGAGTTCCAGCCCCTCTGCCATGGGCAGGGACACCTCCCACCAGACCAGGTTGCTCCAAGCCCCATCCAGCCTGGCCTTGAACCCCTCCAGGGATGGGGCAGCCACAGCTTCTCTGGGCAAAGATTCAATGAGAAAATTCAGTAGGATCAAAATATTAACACACACACACAGATTTTAACATTTAAAAAATCCACCTTTTGGTGTATACAAAACAGAACTCATGTCTTATTTCAGGAGGACAAATGTCTGTCTCTCCTGCAGAACCCCATCATGTTCTCTTACGTAACAAAAACATTAATGCTTTGGAAGACACTCCAAATAAAAAATAAAAAATAAAAATAGTCCCATATTTCTGCTTGTCTAATACTCTGTAAAGCCAGCAATAAGAGTGAAGCTACTAGAGGATGGGCAGCATAGGTACAGCAACACAGAACTTCAAATTGTTACTCTGTGTCACCCAAAAGGTAAGCTCATGGAAGAAATGAGGGAGTAGGATCTTTGTGAGATGAGTGCAGAATGTAATTCAGTATTACTAAACGAAGATACAGCAACAGGCAGGAGGAAGGGAAGCATTAGAGGGTAGTAGCAATAGGATGAGGGTTAATGGTTTTAAATTGAAGAGGGGAGATTTAGATTAGATATTAGGAAGAAATTCTTTATTTTGAGGGTGGTGAGGCACTGAAACAGGTTGCCCAGAGAGGTTGTGGATGTCCCATCCCTGCAGGGGTTCAAGGCCAGGCTGGATGGGGCTTTGAGCAACCTGGTCTGGTGGGAGGTGTCCCTGCCCATGGCAGGGGGGTTGGAACTCAATGATCTTTAAGGACCCTTCCAACCCAAACCAAAATATGATGCTATTATGCAGAATTATGCAGGTTTTCAATAAAAGCTGTCTAAAAACATTCAGAAACAGATTCACCAAAAACCTCCCACCTGAAATACAACTTATCTATCCATGACATTTAATAATGCATATGACATTGCTAGATAGCATAATTAAAGTATATGTAACAAAGACCTGACCCAGAAAAACAAAACATGCAAAGTACTTTTTCCCAGTGGCCTTTGAACATATTTCACCTCAAAATGTTAGGATTTGTCTGTATCAGCCCTTGTATGAAGAAAACATCATTTTGGTGTGCTGTAACTTATCTGTTTCCTCTTTGCCAATGTAAATCAAATCACTTTTTGTAAATGACCCTTGCAGGTCTCCAGTCTGTGTATAGCGAGCTGCTGAGTGCAGCTTTTACTTTTTCCCACGTAAATCCTGACAGTTGGGTATATGTAAACACTGACAAACAGCCCAGTTTCAAAATAAAAACCATCTTTGTCTGCATGATTATACTGTATCAAATTTCTGTTTTGAGGCACAACTATAGCTGTATATCTGTGTATTTCCGTGGGGAATAAAATTCTGGCATGATGTCTATACATCAAAAGTTATTCTTCTCAAGCCTTCAGAATTTCATTCTTCTGCCTCCCTGATGCAAGAACTTCCATAAAGCATATGGAACCCCAAACATAACTTCACTATTTCCTGGCAAAAAGGTTCTTTAAACCATAAAACGGCTTGTAGGTTTTATCAGGGCCAAGTGTCTCACATTTTATAAATGAAAACTTAGGCAGTGAATAAAGTAAGTCTCCTTTAGGAATCCAGTCCTTTCTTATATATTAGCTTTGGTGTCTTCACAGTTGTCCAGTCAATGCACTTAAAAGTAACCAAATAATCAAGAAGCTTATAAAATGATGAATTTAGGAATTCTAGCCCAATTTACTTTCAGTAAGGAATACAGTTTATATGCACAGGAAGGAAAACTTTTTGTGTAAGTGGCTAAAGAAAGGGAATCAAGAAACCACAACAGAAAACAGAAAAGACTAACTACAATCCCTTTTCCACTTATTACTTGCATTATTCTGACCTTCCCAAACTTGAATATTTGAGCAACGTCATCATAGGCCTATAATATAATGTTACAGCATCATTCTTCAGAATAATTATTCCAGAGGCTTCTTCACAAAATATCTGTACTTAGTAGCACTATACTTAGTTTAAATTTACTGTAATCTCAATGTGTAAGAGACAACCCAACCTGGACGTAGTTGGACTGAAACTTTTCCTGGTGTCACTTGTGTATTTGTTTCATGGTCACTGGGTATTGTGACATGAACTGTGGGATTTTCCACAAAATCTGATCGGCAGCCTCTTTTCATTAAGTTGAAAACAGTGTCACAGCGTCCTTTCTGTGTTGCGTCGGCCATGAAATCCTGTTTTATAAGAGACAAAAAGTACAAAACAATCCAAGATGAAAAAAACAACTGTAATATCTTCAAAAGAAAGAGAAAAACAAAATTATAGTCTTTGAAACAATAAAATATGCTACTATAATTGCATAAATTGTAGAATGAGTTAATGGAAGCCATATGTTTTTAATAAGGGTAATGACAAAATATTTAAATTAGAAGTTAAACCTAAAAGCCACAATGACTTTTTTCTTTAAAGGACAACGCTTTTGTATGCGAGAGAGGATCTTGCACAATCAGAACAAGCTGACTTTGGAGAAAAAGGCAACCACGTACTGTCACTAGGTCACTAAAAAAAGTTCTGTGCTGTGCTATGAGTTAGTTAAACCAAGAAAGTATTATTTACACTACATTAAACCAGGTTAGTTTTCAGAGGCATCCGCTGTTGATGTTCCTTGGCTAGTATTTAAAAATAGCAGCAGAAATTAGCTTTACATTTATCTAACCTGAATTTGTCTATCACTGATGTTTAAGTTTTACCCAATACCCTACACTAAATCCAAAGACCAGCTGGACTACATCATTTGAAACCCCAGAGAGAGGAAGCTGTGTAGCACAAAACTGGACAGTTTAAGATGCCACCAACATAAAAAAGCCCCTGTAATAACAGAAAAGTGATTAGTAGGCAGATGATCTCAGAAGCAGCACACCCTTTGTTGCAGTGAAAGGGCAAAGTTGCCAAAATTGTGCCAACATGATCCAATGCAAAATTCCTTCCTGACCACAAATCTGATGATTAACATGATCCTGATCATGCAAGGAGAAAAAAGACAAGACCCTTTGTGCTCTTCAAGCACTGGTCCATCCCAGCTACAGCTGGAGACCAAACAATAGACAGTCACTGATATTTCACAGGCAGATGGGGAAAATAAACAATCAAAAAGTGCATACAGCCAACTGTGTATGACAGAACAGTCTTCCAGACCCTGAAAAGGCCAGAGAAAGTCCCTGAAGAATGAGACTCAATGGTCATGTACCCTGTCTTCCAAGTTCCAACTCATTTTTGTAGTCTACCTCTGATATATTTTTTCCATAGCCTTCTTTAACGTAGACAACAGAGATAACTTTTTTATATTACTGCTATTCATATACCCTTTTTGATGTACATATAGTTCAAAAAGGTAGATTTTTAAATGTATGGAGAACTTCGTTACTCCCATTGTTATTGCTACTGACTGACAGATATGTAGCATTTTCTGAATTCGCTAAGTGGAGGTATGAAGTTAAAGCATCTGAAGCATTAGGATGATTTAGGATCATTTTCTCATTGTTTAGATGAAGCAGGCATGTTAAGCTGAAAACTGCGTCTGTAACTCTGGGAAATTTCTATGTGCGTTAATATGGGTTTGCTGTTCTACAACCACGGGTGGGTGCATGAACCAGCTGTCAAAGCATGGTCTAAGAGAGTTTGACAAACCCCTGGCTTCCATGAACAGCTCTTAAGATTGACATGAGAAGTGATGGAAGAGAAGCAGGGTAGAAGTGAAACCTGGTCAAATCTGAGCACCTCATTAGAGGAGATCTACTGTAGCTCCGTAGCACTGGAGAGCTAAGAAGTGCTGTTCCATAATAAATATAGATGTAGCAGGATAAAACTGTGCCCTTTGTAAGAGAGGACATCAAGTCACAATAATGGACCACTCCAAATTGTAATCCTTTGTGCTGTCTACACACACCCTCTTGGAGAACAAGCCCTCCATGCCTCTGATGCATTGCTTTTCCTTACACTTGTTTCAGACTAAGTTAATCATTCCAAGACACAGTATCTTGGACAAAGTTACACCAGTACCTTATACTCCTTATCTCTTCCAGGCACACCCAAGGAATTTATCTGCCTTCTCTGCTAATGAAAGCTACTACAGGTAATTTGCATGTGACCTTCAGGAACATAGGAGTTTCTAATTGCAAGGGTTATTCTTAAAAACCTTGCTCCCCTGAAGGGTTTAAAATAGTCCAGCCTTATTGAACTCATATACAACTGGGTTTTTTTTTCTGTCAAAGAAAACCAGAAATTTCCATATTCTTACAGTTTGCAAAGCAGTAACAATTTTAGAATAACTCTTGCTACCTAAGGTCTATCTTCTGTGATGTCTCAGAATCAATAGTTTCAAATGTAAAAATAAGAAAAGTATCATTTTTTCCATTAATGACAGGGTCATAATATATGGTGAAGTCAAAGTTAACTCCACTGTTAGCAAAACCTTTCGCTAAATGCAATTGGCATATATGTAGAGACATGCTCTGATGTATAATGAGGACTTAATATAAATTACTGATAAGTAATTTTGCTTTTGAAGCCAAAAATCCCTGAACTCTCAAAGTTACTACAAGTCTGCCAAAGCTGTCTAAAAAGCAGATGGAACGCATTAAAAAGTTCTCACTTTATTTTAAATTACTGCAATTTTCCAAAGAAAAGGTTGTATTTTCTCCTTTGGAAATAAAATATATTTCACATGATTTCTCAGGTTTTGTCTCTGGAGGTCATTAAAGCCTTGCCATTTCTCACTATAATTTTCACAGTTTAAAAGTCTTTTATCTTGATAAAGATCAGAAGCAGCTACAATATAAAGTCACAAGTAAATAATTAAAATGCCATACCTCTTGAGCACACCAGCCACACTCTGGACCCAAAGCAAGACACTTTGTGCATGTTACTGCATTTGAAGTGGCACATCTGTTTTCCGCTGCAAAGAAATATAAAACCAAACATTCATGATTTATGATGATATGTGGGAATTGTAAAATACCTAATTTTAAACCAAGATTTCAAAAATTACTTCACCAGATTAAGAGTGATGACAACGTATCCAAACAGAAGTAAAACAGAACAAAGGCAGCCCAGTGAGGGAATACTCACAGCATTCTTTTAATCTACAGTCTAGAACTATATGTACTGATTGAAGAAACTCCATTCTCAAGGCCAAATTTTTAAGATTCTGATTCAGAATAATTCTGAAGTGAAAGTTTATCTTTGGCATGTACCTTGCTGGTTTACTGCCTAACAGAAAAAAGATTACCAGGTAGCTTATCTTTTCATAGACTTTTTTCCTCTAAAGTCATTTACACTTGACTGAGTTATTCATTATTCACTCTTCAAGCCCAAGATATTTTCTCACTTTCTATAAATATTCCTCCTCTGCATTTTCTGGAATGAACAGTTTCCCAGAAGAGGCAGCCTTTTTTTTTTATTTTTTTTTCTTTTCCAGAAGCAAATACAACTTTATCCAACATTACATGTCTCACAGATTGAAGACACATCATCCTGTACTAACAGCTGCAAACACTGTGCCTAGTAACAGGTCTATCAGCAAAGTCCCTTATACCTTTTTCACACTCTTGTTTTATGGGTCATTGCTTAAGTTACTACTCTTTGTGATGAAACTTTGGCAGTTGGAACTAAGAAGAGCTAGCCTCTTCAAGGGAGACCTTAGAGCAGCCTTCCAGTATCTGAAGGGAGCTACAGGAGAGCTGGAGAGGGACTCTGTCAGGAAGTGTAGTGATAAGACAAGGGGTAACAGTTTTAAATTGGAAGAGTGGAGATTTAGATTAGATATTAGGAAGAAATTCTTTCCTGTGAGGGTGGTGAGGCACTGGAACAGGTTGCCCAGCGAAGCCGCGGCTGCCCCATCCCTGAAGTGTTCAAGGCCAGGCTGGATGGGGCTTGGAGCAACCTGGTCTGGTGGGAGGTGTCCCTGCCCATGGCAGGGGGGTTGGAACTCAATGAAAAAGGTCCCATCCAACTGTAACCATTCTATGATTCTATGATGGGACTTGGTCAGTTCCCCTCGAATGTCAGCATTAGTGTATCCTTTTGGCACATTCAGCACAAGTCTCGTGTGGACCAGTTGCCTGTACACGAGACAGAAGTCTCCTGATGAGTCATGTGGAAAGCACATAATATGTCTCTTCAGTGCACGGAGCAGTAGGGATGCCGTTTAAGAACACTACTTTGTGGCATATTCGGCATGGTGTATTATAAAATACACTGGAAGTGAAATAAAATTGATTCCCGTATACTGGAAAAGCTACATCTGTTAATTGGTCTGTAGTGATAATGTGCATATCATCATATCAAAACAGTTTGAAGAAAGGTTTCATTTTCATCCAAAGTTTTGGCTACAGGTACTATCTCTCAGATTATTTCTTTCCAATCTGCAATAATGCAAACCGCCTCTCTTTTTAGAGCAATGAGAGCAACTTCTCACAGTGAAAAGCTGTGTTTGGAAAACATGTACTAAAATATCTCCTTTATCTTTAACTGATTCCAACTATGGATTCAAAGATGAGATCCCATATCATATGAACAGTTAATCCTCAATAGTTCATTCTGAATTACTCATGATCCAAGGAACTAATCACAGCTTGGAAGTTATTAGTATCAACAAAATATACCACTATCAGTATTAACAAGATAGAAAATATAAAAGAAAAGTAGATATACTGATAACATACAGTTTATTGGCAATTTCATCAATTTCAAAGGCCAGACCTATATTCTATTTCATATAAACAACTGTTGACAATTTCTACCATGTGGGCAATGTGAGAAAAGAAATGCATATGACAGGGAGAGAAACTGTTTCAGATATGACAGAAACAATAAGCTGAAAAGAGCCCAGGAACACCTGGAAAACTGATTAAAGGAGAGAGGTGGGCAGGGATAAATTACGGAGGAGTCATTAAGGAGAGAGAAAAGAACAAGACAAAATCCCAAAGTTTTTTTGTTTGCCTGTTATAAAAACAAACACAGCAAGTTTGACTTGGATGTGAAAGGAGAGCAAGCCCAGTCGTCACCGACACGATAAAACTTCTTTGCATTTATAAGAAGGTGGCAACAGCACTTTATGTTCTGCAGTCTGAAAGAGCAGACCTGGAGGCCGTAGCAGAAGTTACCACAAACTGCAGGAGAGAAGAACGAGGATGAGGATTTCAGGTAGGTACCAACACGCAGAGGGTTGTAGAGCTTGCCACAGATCCCTTTCCAGACAGTACTGGTAAAGTGCAAAGACACAGGATGAAAAGTTGCTGAAGGAGTAAAAATAAAAGGAATGTAATTGTTCTTGGCACAGAAACATCGCTCCCACCTTCAACTGGATACCAAAGACTACAGAGATGAAAGGCATTACAAGAAAAAAAGGGTAAAGCGATGGATTCAGTAAAAGTGTGGAAGGACAAGGAAAGATATGAATTGCTGATCTGCAGCATAATAGTGGCTAAAGACCACCATGGGGCAACAGAGGGAGGAGATGGCCTGAACTTTGAATTACCAATCAAGTTAACATCCACCCTAAGAGACAGAACTGTTCAGATAAGAATAAATACTTGACAGGAAGAAATGAGAGACCTGTGCTTCTAGTTATACAAATAAGGAGTAAGTCAAATTAATTCTTGGTTACTGTAATCAGTAAACCGAAGTAGAGCAAATGGGTTCGGCCTTATTAACTTCCTGCAGAAGACTCCTTTCGTAAAATTTATAGTCCCAAAATTAAACATTTCCCAAAATTAAACTCCATTGACCATGCAGCAAAATATTAACATCTCACTGTAATGTGCTTTTGCTAAAAAAAAAAAGTAAAATAGTATGTGCTTATGATGCACTGGAAAACTGACTGAAAAATAATTGTCCTTTTCTTTTTTTTTCCCTGTATGGTTAGTTTATTGAATCTATCAAAACTTGATTTGGTTTCTTAATACAGCCTACCTGATCAAACAAGGTGCGGGAAAGGGGGATTTCTTTCTAAACTGCTACGGCAAAAGAAAAGATCTTAAAATCCAGTTTGGGTTTTCAATGTAATCATGGCAGATGAAATGCTTTAACAAATGAGATATACAGTATTGCTGGATGCAAATCTCTCTGCTGATAACTCTCTGGTCCCGAGAGCTCCATTTTCACAACATGAAGTCATGGATTGGCAATTGACAAGCTTGGTACCGTTGGCTCAAAAAGTTGATTTTTTTGGAATAAAGAGAAACTTGAAAAAGGTTTATTAATGCCCAAGACACATTCTGGCTACATCATTCCTGTAGGTCCCAAGTACATAGTCCCTTATAGCAATAACATTTATGGACATGCTTTCACTCACCAAATATTTATTGTTTACTTATAAGCCTACTCTAAAAGTGCAACCGATTTAGGATAAACTTTTCAATTTCTTTTAAATATCATATGTTAAAGCAAGAAAAAAAATTTTATGAGTTGGCTCAAAAAAAAGGGAGATTTTTCCTGCCACTTCACCAAAAACAGAGTCCAGACAAGACTGAGTTACTGTTCAGCCAAAGCTGAGGGCAAGTTTCTACTGGCTTAGTTATAACTGATGTATGCCAAAAGGTATTTTCAACAAGGGCCAAATTTTGTGCTGGGAACTGCACAGGCATATGCATATAATAAAAAGTGAGTGCAGCAGGTTAAACCAAACTTTTCCAGCCTCCTCTGCAAAATACAACCATGCTCCAACAACTGCAGCTATTTACAGTGATCACAGGTGTGGCAAGCCTAAACTCTCAGCAATAAGAGGGATCTAGGCAAGACAAATATCATATATATTATAATCATATCCTGCCTCCCTATTATTAAAATCACTTTATCATGATTAGGGTATTTATCTCAGTGATGGAGTAACAATAATGCATACTGGCATTTGAAAGGGGATGTTAAGCAGTTTTTCAAACAGAAAGCACTTTGTTCAAGCACAGCCAAGAATTCGGATTTATATCAACTTCACTGTTGGTACACGTCTGTGCTGTTTTTGGAGGATGTACCATTTGTTTTCTTAAAAGAGAAAGCCAAAATATAACTAGCAGCTTACACTCCCTGATCACGGTCCTCAGACTGTTGAACACTAGTTAAGGCAAGGAGATCCAAAATTCTCTAGCCTTTACAGAGCTTTTTTCCTTAAATTTGGCATCCATTCTTGTTCTGGGGCAGCAATCAGCCAGTGTGCCCCTCTCCACCGATAATGTGGCCTTCAGGAATTTGTGTGTAGCATCACTTCTGAAGAAAGCTGCAGCTTTTGTGCAGTATCCTGCAGTTTTCACCTTTTTGTCTTCAGGAGCTAAGCAATGTGACTCCTGCAGAGGGGACAGCCAGTAACTGTCCCAGCTAAAGACACAGCTTCCCAGTTCACTCCGGCTGAACGTGCAGATACAATGAAAAGCATTGTAAAAAAGTTACAGAAGGGGATTTTTTTTCTCCGCATGATTATTGTGCCTGACACTTACTTGCTCGGATTACAAGGAAAAAATGAGCGCCTGTGCTTTAACTGCCAATCCTAAACCCTAAACCTGGAATTGGGGCTTTTCCCCACCTTTTTTTGCAAGCAAGTGATAATTCTCCCTACCCTTTGTACACAAGGCCGTGCTTTAAAAATGCTCTTTGTTACCACCAGTTTTTCCAAGAGGGTTACAAGGTCCACCTCAAAATCAGCTTAAGAGGTTCTCACCCTCTCCCAGAAATGAAGACTTCAATTTAAATACCGTACATCTATTATGTTTTATAGAAAATTCCTAAGACTGCCTGAGAAAAAACACCAGACAACTCTCCTTCTCTCTCCCTTTTTCCTATTACATGGTTCTGTTAATTGGGTTTGCTTCTCTATTAATGATTGTCCGCTGTTCAGACAGGAGCTAAACTGCACACAGACTTGAAAATATTGTTTACCAGCAAGAGAAGCATCAGTAAACTAAAACTTGGCATGGATGAGACACGTGTTTGCTGAAAAATGGATGTGTAAAAGAATGTGCAAAACGTAACTGGCACCATTAAATCCTGAGCCCTGGAAAAATACTTTGTACTTGTATAAACATGGCAAGTGCCTGAAACACCTTTCCATTAAGACAAACAAGCAAACAAAGAAGAAAAACTCCAAACCAAAAAATACCCTTGACCTTGTCTTTCATAGTAATGAAGTGTTGGTGTTCCTAAAAAGAAAAAAAAAAAAAAAAAAGGAGTATACTGGAAGACAGAAACCATAATGTGGTTACAGAAATGAAAGATTTAAATGAGACATAAATAAGAAGTACATGTGCAAGTCCAGATAAAGGCAGTGAAAAGCACCACTAGTGAGCAAGTCCTGACGAGTGATAATGGGCTCCCATTCCTAACTTTGCCAATACCTCCCCGATAGTTTCATCGGGGTTTCCCAATTAACCTGCATTACCATATGAACAAAGTACCCTATGAATATGCAGGGAGTTACTGAGAGTTACACAAATGATTTGAAAAGCCATCAAAATGAAAAGTAATGCAGCAGCCTGCCTCATTGTGTGAGACTTTGTGCCTTGGCAAACCACGCTGCAAAATAACCGAGATCTTCCTTCTTTGCACATTGTGCGAGCTACGAGTGATGACACTCGAGAGAACCGCTGCTGGGGATCAGCTGAACAAGGCAAAGGCAAAGGGTAAGGAGGAAAAGTGGGAGACCTTTGTCAACGAAGCACTGGGAAAACCTTGGGAGAAAAGGACAGTCATAGCTGATGCCGAAGGACAGCAAATGTATTGGAAGCCTACACTGCAACGGCACGTGGAGATGGAGTTCCCAAGCAGTGTATGGACAATTCGGACTTTTTCATAATTAAGGAATGATAAAGATCCCAGGCCTCCAGAAGATACTCCTGACACCCCTCTGAGCCTGCATGGGTCTTTCTTTCTGAAAAGTTCCACCACTTACATGAATATTGTACATCATTCAGGAGGAAAGCTTGGGAGAACAGAAGCCTCATACAGATGCATACAAACTCAAGATTTTCATGTATGTGTATATATATGTGTATATATATATATATATATGTATATATATCTCAATTTAGAGGATTTTAAAATGCTGTCAGAAATTTGCATATAGCAGCATTTTGGAAAAGGTACTACCCAAAATAGCTACTGGTATAGCAGTTAGGACTCACAAACACAACATCCCAACCCACAGCCTCAAACGTGACCTTGACTGTGGGAGACAGAGCTAGTCACTGCTCCAGACCGACTTTGTTCCCAAGCTGCAATACAGAATGAAAACAAGCAATGTAACCTTGAAATTTTTCACAACACACAATTTTTGTTCCTTGGCCAACTTTACTTACAGCCTCTCCTTTCTATGAAACTTCCTGCTTTTACAGGAGATGGTTAAATTCTGTTGATACAATCCATGCCTGCAAACAATGAGTCAAAGACTATTCAGTTTCTGAAACCAACCTGTTCTGTCTCTCCCAAATAAAAACACACAGGACAATTTACTCCGATTATATCATTAGAAGAGACTGATCTCCCACAGCCATTAGCTTTTATGGCACAGGTCTGATGGTCCTGTTTGCACAGCTTTGCACCAATAAAAATGCAAAGCATATGGAATCAGAGAGCTTAAATCTTTTTTTTTTATTATTAAATCCCTTGATTTAAAGGGAACTTCAGGATGCTCTGAGCTGTGTTATTCCCTTGCTTCCTAGGAAGGAACGTGGGCATGGGAATCATTAGACTTTAGTCATTTCCAGCTGCTAGAATCTCCCTCAGAGTTGGCCAGCTTGGATCCAGTCATGCTGCTTGAGCAAAGCCTGGCACAGTTTCTGCCATATTTCATTGCTAATTTAATTTCTTGTGTATTAATAAGCAAGTAGCACATCAAAAACCTAGAATGGTTGTGATATACTATCGAGTCTTTACTTAAATATGAGGTCATGATTCATATAAAGGTAGACATAAGTGACTATTTTTTGGACTCTTTAAGTTCAACTTTGAACAAAAATATCTCCCACCATCTCCTAGAGCTCCACCTCCTCAAACCTGGCCTTCAACGCCCAACTGCCTCCCTAATCAACCTCTCTATTGCATATCTGATCTTCTCCAAATTCTTCCTTCCTGCTGCCGTGCTTTATTCACAAACCCAGAAGCAGGGCAGAGGATCGACAGCATCTCGGAGTTATTTCTTCCATATAGTGTCAGTGTCACCACAGACCACTCAACCTATAGCTTCTTAGACCATAGTGATGCAAACATCTCAATTTGCTTACTTTTCTCTGCATACACCGTGAGTTGGAACAAACATACTCTGCATTTCAGAGCGTAATTCTCAAAGCTCAAAACCTAATGGAACCAGTCCCTCAATTCTGAACACAAAATGATCACCGACTTGTGTCTTTACAGAAGTTTTTCCTGAAACAAACCAAAAGCCCCAAACCAAAACCTACGCATGTGTATATTAGGAAGACAAGTCAGGATTAAAACAAAACATTCAATGTATAATAGACAGTTTACATTCACAATGAGAAAACCTCTAGAACGTTAAATTAAAGCTAAGACTGGTATCAGAGAGGATAACCACCACACTTTAAGCACTTGTAGTACTTAATGCACAAGTTTGGGAGGTGCATTTTATTCAGTGGGGCTATTTTAAAAATGTTATTTCCTTCTGGAATACAAAGTGTCTGGTAATTGTTGTTTCACTAATTTGCTTTTCAATAGGTTTTCAATCTTCAAACATGGTTATTGGCCCTGAGACAAACAGAATGTGGTAAAAACTTTGGGGATTTTCTCCTTAATTATTTTTGTTACTTTTATACGCTTTAAACTCAAAAACAGATGTCACATTTTAGTTAACTGCATGATAGCACAAAAGACTCTTATGATCCTATCTGATGATTAACAGCTGAGTTATGCGTCCTTCAAAGGTGCTTTCAAAGTTAAACTACAGTGCTTTTCTAAGTATATGGATGAAAAATGGAAGAACGCAAAGATCTTCTAAGACAATACTGAGAAATTAGTTTCTCAAATGTGATAAATGCACTTTCCACAAACACTCAAAAAAACCCAACCCACCCCAAACCCAACCATTCCTATCTAGGAACAGACAGTGGCCAACCTCCATTTTAGGTTTATATAAGCCTGTTAGGTTGTTTTTACAGAGTTGGGGGTGAAGGTTACACAAAACATGACGGCAGGCTATCAAATACACAGACTCACTATAACTACTGGTGCACATGCACTGTTTGAATCACGCTTCTGCTTCTGCAAGGAAGTATTCGCACATGTGCATGGTCTGCAGGTGCAGTTTCAGCACACTGTAAGGAGCACCCTTCAAACACACAAAGTCCAGATTTTAAAAAGGTAGTGGTTTATTTAATGCTCTGAGGCAAAGCCACCACATTTTTCCAACAGTTTTGCTTAGAGAGAGCAAAGAGAGTGCCTACTGATGTCATTAGTTTTATTTAGGTAACTTTACGTAATTTGTGCCCAGAGTGTATCTTATTTCCTGGGAGTCCTGTGTGTGTAAGGGATCCCAGTTCAGCAAGAAGCTCCCATCTGAGAGAAACAAGTGTCCTCAACTCACTATTAGCCCCTGTCATCCTGCAGAGATGAAATGGAAATAAATCGTACTCATAAGGACAGAAGAACAAGTGCAATTCACTTAACCTAATTCCCTTGAACATGGAGAAGGAACAGAATTTATTTTGGAAAGGGCAGTTACTGGTTTAATCAGACTTGGACGACATTTGTGATGCCACCATACATCAAGCAGCCGTACTCATAACACAGCTACAACAACAGTAAAATACCAAAAATACTTAAGTTTTCAAGATTTGAACCCAATGAAATAATGCTGCTAACAACTCCCAAGTCAGTGGGTACAGAGGGGGTCTGAAAAAAAATAAAAATCAGATATTGAGGAATATAATTCTACCTGCCCAAAGCTACAGAATTTTCCTCTTCCAATACTTGTAGTCAACATCTCTGTCTTAGAATCTTCTGATAATTATAAATACTTCAGACTCATTACTGTCACCACGGGCAATCGCAGGAAGAAGTCACCACAGGCATATGACAATGAAGTCATGGGAAGCACAGAAACATATGAAGAAAAAAGTCAATTATGAGCTTTGCAAACTTTTCAATTCAGGCAAATATAGCCTCAGCTAGAAGTTGCTTTTTTGGCAGCTTTCTAATGCTGTAAATTCCAATCATCCTGAAACACTTACATTTTGCTCAAGGGGTTATTCTTGTTCTGCCACCAGAACAAGGGGGAATCCTGAATGGCTGGCAAGAAGCTTACTTTTCTTCTTGAAGAAAGGTTCCATTACAGTGGACAGTGAACTAATTCATTAGAGCCCTACTTCCTTCCCAAAAGCTAAACTAAATAGCCCAAGTCCATTTATGTAAACTGCCAAAAGAAAAAAAAATTATCTTTTAATAAAGTTCAAGTGCTTAGAAAAGAATAACAAACCATATCCTACTTTGTCCATCAGAAATTATGCCCATTTAAGCAGATCAGAAAGAAGTATTACATCTTTCCACTGGTTAGACAGAAGTCAGCAATTAGTAATGGACACATACAAGAAATTTGAAGACAGGTTTTGCTGGGAAGGAGAAAGAGAAACACCAAGGCCATAAGAATTTGGTTTAAAAAAAAAAAAAAAAAACACAACATAAAAGGTTTATTAACACAAAGGAATTTATACTCTTCTCCAGAATTTTGACTTCAGTACATTCAACCTGAGAAGCCAGATTTCTAACATGATGTCTGTACTGCCAGTTACAGTAAAAGCAAAAGATAGTCCACATATATGATTCTTGAAAATATAACATATGATGTTAGTGTCATTAAAGTATTACAGCTCAGAACACAAAGCCATTCCAGTTGTCCTTCCTACCCTAACAGAACTCAATAAATCCCAACCACTGCCTAAGATACACCTATCCCAATAATAAAAAAGTATGGTTGATAGTGATAAATGAAATCATTCATGTAAGCAGTGTAGATTTTGTTTATACAATATGGCTACTGTTAATTACATCAGGTCTATTCCAAGGAAATGAGATCCCAGCTTCTAAGGACTTACTCCCCAAAATAATGATGATGAAATCGACTTTCTGAAACAGACTACACAGAGTATTCCCGCTGTGTGCAATCTTCAGGCTGCCTTCACTACTTCCTTCAGCAACAGCCTGTCCTTCCTAAATGGCAGAGACAACCTTCCCACAGCACCAAGAATGCTCTTCTGGTTGCTGAACTGCTCATCTCCTCTCTTTTCTCTGTCTCACCACACCTCTGACACCTGCAGCATGGAATATTGTAAATACTGTACTTGCAACCACCAGTATCATTCAACTTGCAAAAACCATAAAATAAAAATACCATACAAAATCCCCAAAGAGATGTGAAATTGCAATAGATGATGAGAAGGGTACAATTTGCAAAGCAAATTTATGCATACCGTTGACATAATCTGCTCCTTGGGCAACGTGCAGATAAGCAAACCTCCCCTTCGTTGTTCCTCAGAACTGCAACCTCCAACCACGTTCCCTCTTGAACACCCAGACTGGCTTTCCCAAAGATGGTCCAATACCCCTAGGGAGCAGATCACCCACGCAGACTCAGGAAATTAAAAATGAGTTTTCTCTTCTTCTCAGATTGTTTTAAGCCTTAGGAAAAGCACAACTGTCTCAGTGCTGAGTATCCCATACAATAGAGCTTCTTCCACTGAGCCCCAAAGGAAATGGGCCAGCACAGAAAAGAAATCCCCAGATGATGTACCATTTATTTCAGACTTTTTTTTGTGCACAGGGACAGACAGACAGACCTGCACCACCTATCTTCAAAAAAAAAATTCCTCCATGGGTCGTTTGAATGACATTTTTCTATTCTTTTGAGAAGTGACACAGTAATGATTTATGAAACTTTCTAACTAGAGGGAAAACACAAGAATCTGAAGTGACAACACTGGCAAAGCACCAATAACTCAGATAAGGGAACATTAATGAATTATGTTTAGTGTCAGAACTCATGCTATTGGGATAGATCAATCAATAATTGTCCCTGCTATGATCATCTCTCTTCTACTTGCTTAAAACCCCTAACCGGTCTTTCTAAATGACACTCTAAAAAAGACTGTCAATATCAACTTTTAAAAGGTCAAGAGATTTGTAATCTATGAATATGTAATAGAAATGCTGTGTGACAGTTCTTCAATTCCTAAAGTAGGGATGAAGATTTTCACAGTGTTCTATCCCTAGGTGCACATTACAAGCAAACCCTGCTTGAGCTTCACACAGGAATGACTACCTAGATGTTTTTGAAAGCACCAAACCCCTTAGTTATAAAATTTTAATATATGCAAAAACTGTCTCTGAGACACTGCTGAGTTTTGAACCAATGCCCTGTGTTAACTTTGACCAATCAGTCATTCCTCGGTATTTAAGCCGTATGTATTCCATGTGCTTATACAGCAGATAACAACTGAAGAGTTTCAACAGTTTGGTTTCTGAACAAGGCAAGTGAACTGTCTCCACTGAAGCGAGCACTTACACAAGTGATTAACACAACGCATACACGCGCTCTCACCGTAGAACCCAGCTTTTATTCAGTTCACTGGTTTACATCTTTAGAAGTTTGTCAGGTTTAAGCGTTCAAACATAAATTTGGGATCTGTATAAATCACTATGGAGCTAGCTCCATTCTTATGTCAGGTATTTGTTTTAGTTGGCTCAGGGAACGGCAAATTTCCTTCGGTGAGAGTCATTAAACAAGGCACCCTTTGTAGAAGGTGGTAACACTAACCTTTTTATCTGAGTTTACAGAACCTTCAATTTGAGACTTGCTTTACAGTGTTGTGAGATTTCCTTTTTTTGTTTTTTTGTTCCTCGTAACTCCAAACCCAGGGTCAAATTCTACCTTTACTTATCCTCAAGTAGTAACTCACACATCAAACTGCAGTTTGAAGAACAAACGCCTCAGGTGGCATCAAACTGTCTATTTTTCAATTGGAAGAGCCACAAATGCTCCAACAGGAATGAATAAACTGGAGTCCCGTGTACATTTCATATTCATTCCAGTCTCTTTTGGAACTGGAGATTCAGTGCAACCGATACACAGGTTCTGCCAACTCTGCACATAAATAAACTGAACTCGCTGATGGCACGGGAACAGCACGGTGCTCTTCTCCATGCCCAGCACTGTCAAGGCAGAAGGAAAGAGGAGTGGCTGCTTCAACAAAGCTGTGCTGCCAAATAGCTGTACATGGAGCTGCTGCCTGGAGTCTCTCTCAGAGCAGCCTGCAGAAGAATCCAGGTGGTGCTGCACTGGCTGATAGGGCTATCACAACCAAAAGAAAAAGCACACAATAATAATAATAATGAAAAAATGCACGTGTTCATTCACAGAAAAACAAAACAAAACACTCTTCTTGCCTCAACTGTGGCTCTAGCCTGTAAAGTGATTATGTATGAAGGAAAGAATTCAGTGTGACTTTCAGCTTTCGTGAATTAGAAGAGGTTTCAAATGAAGAGGAAAAAACAAGGTCTATCTGAGTTACAGTCTGCCCAATCTGGGAGCTGCTGTCACAATAAACATGTAACCCATGACGTATCACCCATGTATATTTTCACTACCCAGCAGAATAAAGAGAGGAGGCATCCTTTGGAGCAAAAGCCCCACGCACAATTTTCCCCCACGGTGTTCCCTTCTCATGCATAATTTGCACTAGAGCTTACCCAGGAGCTGCGTTCATGAGCAAGCACAGCACTGCACTCAGGCACAGAACTATCCTCTCCATAAAGTTTCAATTAGCCTTTCAACTCAATTACACAGCATAAAAAAGCATCTGGGATACTAAATACAAGATGTCATGTTTCATAAGAAATTTAATAATATTATATTTTATTTTTCCTATTGACATTTAGTTTGGTTTTGAATTCAAAATATGAAGCCAAAAAAGCAAAATAAATTATCCTATGAAAGTTAACAAATTATTCCATTGTTTTTAACAACACTGGGCAAATCCCACTGAATTAGGCATGAATTTGTCACATATGCAATAAGGAATTTAAGACTAATACATTGTTCCCATTGTAAATCTTATTTTTAGAGGTTACATGTTAACATTTTAAATTAACTCCAGGCTTAAACTTGGAATATGCATTTATTCCACAAGGGGAAAAAAAAAANTCACTTCACCACAAGAGGAAAAAAAAAAAAAAAAAAAAGAAAAAAGGAAAGGTGATTGACAACTTGATCTGCCTTTCTGACCACTACCAGTGAAGTAAGATACTTTATGAAATACTTGACTAACCTGATAGCTCTGCCTGATCAACTGCTGTACCACCTAAGGTGCGTTTGCACATGCTCCTCTCAGCCTGCATGCATTCAAAACGATGCCAGGGGGTTTTGGGAAGCCCTTCCACAATTTGAGGTGTTACACACATTTACCAGAGCCTCTGCCGCCACCAGCACCACAGCTACCGGGGAACTGCCAGCGTACGCGTTACTCCAAGGTAAAGAGAAGACTATTTTCCCGTAAATCTATCAGTTTTAAC
>VZRU01021369.1:173607-218782 GCA_013398155.1 Pedionomus torquatus | reverse complement strand
TTTGTTTGCTTGTTTGTTTGTTTTTCCCCTCGGTCACTTCAGATGGATCCTCAGATCCTTTACAGGCGTTTTGCTTTCCCCACCTTCCCCCTCTCTGCTTCTCTCACTTCCCCAATGGAGCCCCGAGGTCACTGTCGCCGCTGTGGCAGCGATCTCAAGCATTGCTGCAGCTTCTCCCTCATCCTCTTTCCGTGGTGATTTCACCCCTTGTCTTTGCCCAGGATCTCAAGTATTGGGTTACCAAAGGAGGAGATGAAACATTCCATAAGAATACAGAAGGCCTGACAACATTTTGGAAAGTTTGCAGAAAAAATTCCCAGGTAAGCCCCTGTCACCATTAGCTCACTCGTATTTCCCAGAGGTTTTCTGTGTAATGTTTTACAAGGAACTGGTAGAATGAAAAAAAAAAAGAGAAAAAAAAAAAAAAAAAAGAGTATAGTGGAGAAATAGTAGGAAATATTTCTTGGGACTTCTGAAAGATTAAAGTTCCTCCTGAGAAAATCTTGCGGAAATTAAGTTAGAGGTTGAAAGGGAAAGTTCAGTTGTGGTTTAGAAACAGCACTTGCGCTGTTTAACAGAAAATAATGTTAATTTTTAGCACAGTGTAGCCTGTATAGATCAGGCTCAGAAGTATCTTACAGTAATGAGGCAGAAGTTTGTAACGGGGTGATCTGATGAGTACAAATCACGTCTCCTGCCCATAGCCGAGCGGCCGATGAGTGAAAAAATCCCATAGGCAAACTCTGCGTGTGTGTGGCAAAGGGGGGAAGTGGGAGGGGTGGGGAACAGGGACGGGGAGGGTGTGTTTTTGCAAAATTATCAAAGGTTTTGAGCCTCTCTGGTAGTATTTTAGCTGCTCTTGTCCGCAGTCTTGAAACGTGGTGCACACATTACAGCCAGGATGCTCTCTGGGGGGTGTTCATCTGCGTCTCCCCTCCCCTCTCTCACCAGATTGCTGCTCAAGACTCACTACAACATGACAACTGAAATAAATCAAGAACTGCTTAATGGTAACATTGAGAAAGAATGGAAGCAGATAAGGGAAGGTTAGTAATAATAAAACCCCCCATCATTGAGGTGCTGGAATGGGTCCAGAGAAAGGCAACAAAGCTGCTGAGGGGTCTGGAGAGTAAGTCTTATGAGGAGAGGCTGAGGGAGTTGGGGGTGTTCAGCCTGGAGAAAAGGAGGCTGAGAGGAGACCTTATCACTCTTTACAACTGCCTGAAAGGAGGGTGTAGAGAGGTGGGGGTCTGTCTCTTCTCCCAAGACACAGGCAATAGGACAAGAGGAAATGGCCTCAGTTTGCACCAGGGGAGATTCGGATTGGATATTAGGAAAAATTTTGTCACTGAAAATGTTGTCAAACATTGGAACAGGCTGCCCAGGGAAGGGGTTGAAGCACCATCGCTGGAGGTATTCGAAAGACTGGTTGACATGGTGCCTAGTGAAAGGGTTTAGCAGTGAGCTGTTTTTTATCAGAGTTAGGTTGATGGTTGGACTAGATGATCCTAAGGGTCCCTTCCAGCCTAGACAATTCTACAATCCTATGATCACTTACTGATTTTTGTAATTGTTTCAAATATGTGTCTGTATATATGTCTCCTCACCTCTCACATCCTGCTTATCCTTAGATTGCTATCATTTTGGCATAGGAGCGTGTATGTTTGGGCAGCACCTCACACAAGTTCATCCCCACTTCGGAAAGTTATCCATACTTCTGAAATATTTTTATTCATATCAGTAAATCTTCTCTTGTCTAATTCCAGGATCCAGTAGAGCCGTAGTTATTGGTTTTACTGTTTTTCCTTCATACTATAATAAAGCTAAGATTCTTTTTAAATAATGTATAATTAACTTGTGGAATTCATTGGCACCAGATCAGAACTTGGTAGGATTTAAAAATAGATGAGATATTTATATGAAATTTATGTGCCTTTACACTAGCCAGGATAAAAGTTCATAAAGAAGGTAAGCTTTCATGCTTCAGAACAAGAAACAATCACTGTCTGGAGCTGCAGAGAAATTTCCCCTGCAGCCATATCGTGCTGTGGTCCTTTAAAGATGATTTCTACCTTTGCTGAAGTGTCTGGTACTGACTGTTACTGAAGTCTGGACAAGGCATAAGAGGGACTATGGGAATCATGTATTGCTAAGGAACCGACAGCACTTTGGGGCAGATGTTTCTAGCCTGAGTTGAGGCAGTCTAGGAATAATTGAATTGTCCAACAATATTTAAAGAGGACCAAAATTAAGGTCATGTTGTTAGCATGTACTTACTAAGACTACATAGCTACCTTAGGATTTGCCAGATCTTACAATTTTATCTCAAATGGAAAATACTTTACATATTTAAGTTACAGCCAAACTGTTAATCTCTGCCTTTAAAATTCAGTTAATGTGATACTTTACCAGCAAATAATCCTCACGTGATACAACACACTAATGAACACTGGAAGGTGAGGGAAAATAGAGGTTGTAAAATAATTTAGTAAGCCTAATTCTGAATAATATTTTTTTTTCTGATTAGAAGTAATACAGTTCTTTGCTGTCCAGAAATTCTTTGAGGCTATGATAGTACATTTTTTTCTTTAAATATCTCCTACTTAGTTTGATCATATTTGCTCTTTGCTCTCAGTGTAAAACTTATAGATTGAACATATCACAGAAATGATAGAAAGAATGCATATTAATATTATTCTAACACTAAGAAGTTGGGTACAACTTCATTTCAAACTGTAGGTTGATTCTCTGGTAATTTTATGTGGCCTTATAAACTTCAGAGTCTTCTGTTTCCTTACTCAGAGCCTTACTCTATGTTCTACAGCCTACCAAAAGGTTTTGATGAGACCCACTTATATAAAGAGGAAAACATAACATTCACTGTGTTATGTTATGAATTCTAGATACATACATATATTAGAAAAAAGCTCCCCAGCATGTGGTTTCATTATGTAAAATTGGTATCTCCTCAAAATTGAAATTTTTATAGTAGATTCAAAATGTCCGTGCAAGAAGTCAGTATTGCCCACCTCATACAGATACTGTGAATAAGAAACAATGATTTTAAGTTAATTGATGGAAATTATATATAGTTGTAGCTAAGTTAAGAGCTGGGACAGCATTTTGCCTATTGGTGCAAAAAGGAGGCAGTGGCCAGGGTTTCCTTTTCCATCTGAGCTCCTGCTTTTTTGAAGTAACTTGAATTTTTTCTAAGGTGTGCCTAGAGAGAGAAGTCTCTCCTCTGTAGAGAACACGAGACCCGTCCAACCTGCCTGCTGCCCCCATTGTCACCCAAGTGGTGGCTGCGGATGCAACCCCCTTTTGCTCTTGAGCCATCTGCTGCTCAGTAGTTGATGCTTTCTTTGTTCTGGCTTTCTTCATTTACTGAAAATAGGTAATGTATACTTTTTTTTTGCCTAATTTTTAGATTGGCTTTTAAATCCAAAGTATATATATAGAGAAGAAATCACTCTTTCTGAAGTGCTGTTGGACTAACGGGTTTTGGATTTTTTCTGGTATTTTTTTTCTTCCACAGCAAATTTTTTTTTCCTCCTTTACTTTCTTTCAGCAATAGCAACTGTAGAGGCTGCCTGTAACAATAGTAGTCGAGCATTTTTTCCATTCCAAATGTAGGAATGTAGTCTGATGGTATCCCTCTAAAGAAGTATATGAAACCTTTAGGTGGCAGCCAAGGGCTACAGTTTGAATCCCTAGATTTATTAGTTGTGTGGTTTATGGTCTCTTCTTCAGGTGGCAAAAAGGATATGAAAAAGAATGGATTAGAAATTAATCCAAAAGTAAAGCAGAAGAAATTTCACACAGGTGAAACCAGCATTTAAAACCTGGATATACAGGAATGCACCTATTGTCCTTCTGCCACCCTCTGTTTCCTTCAAAATACTCTTAAAAGCACACCCTCATCTTACTCCTATTGTAAAAAAATGGCACTTAATATAGTGCTTTCATGGTGTATTCAGAATATGAGTTATGATGTTTGTCTGGACCGAGGAGGAGGTTGGAAATGCTCGGTGGTCCCCTGGCACGCACCTCCTTTGCCACCTCCGTGGCCTATCACGGCAGGTGGCAGGGGCTGCTGGTCCTCTTGCCACCCTGGCACAGGAATGCCTCTGTGAGTCTCTTGGGCAATTTGGGTATGCCATGGAAGACTCTGTCTCCAAAGGTGGTCATTCAGATTGTATCTTCAGGAATGATACTTTCAGGGCATGCTACTCTAAAACAGAGCTTTGTGAAAATGGTTGGTTTGGTTTGGTTTTGATTTTGTTTTTCATAAAATAGACTTGTCAAAATCCTGGGGTTATTTTGCTGCTGTTTTGCAGTGGTTGTGTTGAAATCCTGCTGAAATATATTCTTACAATATGTCATTCAGTCATCTAGAGATGTCAAAATGTTTGTTAATGAAGACAAAACTATTTGAAAGAAACTGTAGACTCCAGAGAATTTCTCTTAGGGAAGAAAATGCATCTTTGTTTTTACAAATGATTGCACAACAATATCTTTTGATACAGAACTTAGAGATTTTTTTTTAACTTACTGTCATTTTCAAGCAAGAAAACATGGCGACATTTGTATTATTTATTTTGGGAGTTAAAACCGGAAAATGACATATTTACAAATAACATCATCTGTTTATTGTACTGTTCCCAAAGGTTTTCTTTGTATAATTAACAATTAATGCAGCTACAAATCATGTTGTTTACCTCTGCAGTCTAATGCAGCGAACATTGTTTCACCATCCCTCCGACAGGCTAAAGTATTCAACGTTGTGGTGCCAGAAACCTATAGATGTGCAGAACAAATACCCAAATTCAGCAGTGAGACAAGTAGCTGCGTACTCTGATTACAAACCAGCTGCTAAAAATCAAGCAGTTTAACTTAAATGACTAGTGATTCAATGATTAACGAGGTTGCTTTACATCAAGATGTGCATTAGAAATACAAATTTCTTTTAAACAGATTGTAAATGTCTGAGTATGTGGGTGTTTATTAGGTAAGATTTGGGTTTTCTCCCCTTTTCCTTCTCTATTTCTTTCACGTTCTCGGTTTTGTGTGTAGCAATGTGAATGACTGGGGACATACGTAAACTCAATTTCCAATATTTCTGACACTTCAGGTGCAAGCAAGGGTCTCTCCAGAAGACTTACAGCTGTTTTAACACATGCCTGGACTGAGGCTAATACATCTGCCTCCCTGAACAACCTCTTCACGGCTTTGTCTCTACTCATTTCTGAGTGGAAGCAGAGTGGAAGCGAAGAAGTCAGCTTTCCCCACTGATGGAGAGGTACCATTAACACTTATATTAAGCGTTATTACCACTAAATGTAAGTTATCCCCTTGCTGCCCAGTGTTGCTGCATGTTAGTTCATCTCCTGTCACATAAAAAGGCCAGGCATCCAGCTTTACAATTTTTTTTGCATTTTAATTGTTCACTCCCATTATCTGCCCAAAATTTCCTTTCATTCAAGTCCCTGCTTGATTGCATTCACCTCCAGGGAGCAAAGAATAAGGCATCTAATTCACAATACTTAGTAAACAGAATGGTCTTGAGCTGATGTGGAATACAGCCAAGACACCATAAAAGATGCCCTTGTTATTCAAGAGGCACTGATAGATGTTTACGTGATTAAAAAAGGTAAAGACAAAAGTTTTTCACCCAAAAGAACCCACTCCTCTTGCGTGTATATTCCTTATTATTGGCATTTTTTTTGTTCCTATAACAACATTGGTGGCTGACTTACTAGAAGCAGGGTTACCAAATAGTCAACTTACTTTCTAGATAAATAATTTATTACTGCATAAACGTTTTCTTCAATTACAAAATGCCCATCCACCTCCTTTTGGGCTGTGCAGTCTCTCTTGGGGGTAAAGTTTTGTTTTTTGAGGCTCTGCCTCATCATAACGGTTTTCTAAATGACAGTGACCAACTGGGCATTTCCTTTCTGCCTTGTGCTGAGCTAACCTAAGATGTTTTGTGACACATTTCCCTGCCCAGGGAATATTCGGGATATAGGGCTGGTTTAAACTGCTTGTTTGGATGAGATGAGAAACAATCTCTCAAGTTCTTGGGAGGAAGGGGCTTAGTGCAATGGGAGGTAAGAGAGGACGTGTCCAGTGTGGGGAAGAAGGAATTACACATTAGCTCATATAAATAATAATAGCAGGTGTGGTTAATTGCACTTCAGTAAAACTGTATTTGAAAGCAGTTAAGCTGTAGTTTCTTAGCAACTGCTGCTGACAGCCATGTTTTAAGTGGCCAAGGCTTTCAAATTGGGCAACTCCCATAGCCCGCTATACAACAGCATTAAATGGAGAGAAACACGAAAGCAGACGCGTTTCTACTCTCTAACTGGAAACACAGCAGGGGGCCGGAGCTACAGAAGAGGTGATGAAATAGAAAAAGCAGAAATTACATCTTAATTTCCAGGTATGCTTTTCATTTCTAGGTAAGCCTAAGCCTAAGAACTGCTTAGGAAGAAATGTTGCGGAAAAAGACAGGACCATAGCTTACTCAGTGTAATGGGGAGACTTTAGAGAATGTTGGCAGGGGCAAAATTTAGGGTTTGGTAACTTTTTTACTTTCTTAACACATTTTGTTATGTTTCTTTATGTATCTGTCATGTAAAATGTATATGTGTGTACATAAAGGTGCATGTAAAGGATTTTATTTTAAGCAAATGACTGTATCTGTGTTTTAGTGTAAATATAAGTGTTGTAAGTAACATTCATCACTTAAGACCATGCTGCAACAAGATGATTTTGGATGTTGGATGAGAACATTCCATGGAAGAAGACTGTGCTAAAGCCAACCAAGGTAAGATGAAGGAGTATTAAAGAAAGAGAATCTGAAGGATCATCTTTTTTGGCTAGTTGATGCAAATTTGCATTTGGCTAATTCATCTTGTAGTGCCTGAGTTATTTGCAGTTCCTTATGGATGCTCCACAGACAGCACTATTTCTGATTCTTAGTATTATCCTGAGTTAGCTAGGTCCTACCCTCGCAGTCGATAATATGCTCCCAGTTCATTATCAGCAAAAAGTTCTTAACCATATTTTTCTTCCTCTTTTGGAACCAGAATATTTTCTGGCAATACACAGGCTTGGACACATCATCCGGTGAAAAGTTCTCCAACCCAAGATGGAAAAGCTAAGTTATTAGTTAAGGCGCTCCCTGGATTAATAAGCTTCAAATTCTGGGCAAGTGCCCTAACTTGTGGCTTACTATTTTGGTGAGTGGGAATGTCAGTCTGTCTCTTACATGAACAGTGTGGTATTTTGTGCCTTTGTTCCAGCTCTGTGAAACTCGTCTTACTTTTTAAAAGTAAAACTTATTTATGAAAAAGAGCAGTGGAATTGCCTTCCACAGGTTTTAAAACACATTAGATGGTTCCGTATCTTCTTCCATGTGCAAAGGGTATTTCTCTGGCCTAACTTTCTTTAATGTGGATACATAGAGGAGATGTTTGTGAAAAGAACCTCTTCTAACGTGACATGGCACTGGGTCCATCACGAGGACAGTGTAGTGTTTATTTAGGAGAGGAGGCTACACAGTATATACACAGTTCCAAACACTGATAAATAGTGATATGGTTCATTTTGTTCAGTTTACTGGCTGTTTACCTTTTATCCTATGTATCCTTATA
The DNA here is from genome assembly GCA_013398155.1 of Pedionomus torquatus. Classification (NCBI taxonomy): domain Eukaryota; kingdom Metazoa; phylum Chordata; class Aves; order Charadriiformes; family Pedionomidae; genus Pedionomus; species Pedionomus torquatus. The sequence continues at coordinate 211,124 of VZRU01021369.1, read as the reverse complement.
CAACCCCTAGTGTGACGTAGATTTCAGTATAACCACAATTAGAACTTATTTAGTTGTTACGTGATCCAAAACACATCCAGTATTCCCAGGGACTTCCTATGATGTCTTCACACATTTAGAGGCAGTCCGTGGATTTGAAAAGAAGAATTTATTTATCCATGACTGTTTGCTACTGTTCTCCAAATATTCCTTTGTCAGCAAAAAGCTTTTAGCCTCTTGGTAACATCTCATTGAAGGATCTATCCACCAGCTTTTAAAAAAAACTGCATGAGAGGCATGCTGATCACTTAAATTTATTGAAATGAGTCTGATGTTGTTCTATTTTCTCACATTTTGGTGTTTTATTCCTGACTAGCTTGTTAATTTTCCTATTTCTTCATGTCACATAAAAAAACATCTTTCAGTACTTCACTGTCTTGTTTTTTTAATTTATATTCCAGAGAGCTAATGTGGTTTTTTCTGTGGGGTGGTACCCAGATGTTACGCTGTAGGATATTTATCAGCTTGAATTTTAGGACAGAAAACACTAAAACCTGCATGAACCTGAGTAATAATTTATTTGTCTTCAGTATCATTAATTGTGATGAAGATGCTCCTCTTGCTTTCTGCAGGTGCTCATAGATTCTTCAAGCAGAAGTACTGAATTACAAATGTAAGTGGACTCTGCAAGTGCATACAGTCTACGATACACTGAGCCAAAATTCTCAACAATGGCCTGGTTCAGTACTTTAGACCTGAGCAACACATTTTTGGATATTGGATTTAGGCAGGAGCTGATTTGCCCTCTAGTTCCCACGGAAATCAAGCGGATTGCAATATGCAATTTCAAGATGATCGACTAATTCAGTGCACACATGGCAATAATAAAAGCTACACTTGCCACATGGGATTTTTTTCCTACAGAAATCCAATTTTGGGTTCCAAACAAAGCTGCCACTTTGTAGTGTAGTAGTAAAGTTGTAGTAGTAAAGGTTGGTTGGTTTAAATGATTAACAGCAAATTGCCACATATATATATATATATTTATACACATAAAATATATATATATATTACTTTGTGGAAGAGAAATGTATTTGTTTTGATACTTTTATCTAAAATGAAGATGCCATCTTTCTTTACTCAGAAGTTTTTCTCAGGTATTTTTGTATCATTCAAGTGTCTTGTTCTGAGTGATATTCAGAAACCACTTCCATAATTATATTTCCTGTTTACTTATGGCCATGTGGATATTTAAAGCTGTCTTCATTGGCTGATGGCAGGACACCTATCCCACAAATGAGCATGTTTTTGTAGTTTGAAAGAGATAATGCTGTCTCTATATAGCCTTAGTCTATTACTGCCAATTAAATCACTGACACTTCATTTCTTTTGATGTCTGTAGTCCATGATTGAAATGCAGCAGTGACTCACTGCTGTACAAAACAGGTCCATATTTTGCTTCTTAACTTTATGCTTCTTTTCGAAATATGGGTGTGCCAGCTCTAATGTGCATGTGGCATCATTGGGAAAGAATTTGGAGGCAGAATAAAAGTATTCATTCCTTTCACCAGAATGTTCCACCTATTTAAAGACCTTGAAGCAGGCAGATGGGAAATGCCTTTAAAAAAAATGCAAGCCCAGGGGAAGCAGAAAAAGAGCAGGTTGGAATGGACCATCTGTGAAAACTTTTTGAGTATCAGATATAAGACCTGAATAGCTGGCATAGAGAGCGAAAGCCTCATTACCTCCAGATGATGCAGATGCTGGGTCTGCCTTAAAACATTGTAGAATTGTCCAGACTTCAGAGCAGTAATTCTGGTAAGTAGGATGAATGGCATTATCTGAGCTGGATTCAATAGGCTGACACCACCTGAGCAATTGAACAAAACAAGGGTCCTTCCTTTTGTGGCAGCTTATACAGAGGATTTTTCAGTCTTGCTATATTTCGCAATGCAGCAAAGCTGTATTTGGTCAGACAAATTTGGCAATTCCATGAGAATTCCTGAAATTATTGGAGTGAAAAACTAGCTGGATCATTTTGCTACTAGACTTAAAAGACCTACTGGTCTATGAAAACTCATGATAAAAAAACATACTAAATAATTAGGGAATTTTTTTTTCTTTATTTTTTTTTTCCTTAGTTTTTTTTTTTTCTTAGTTTTTTTCCCCCTCTGATTTCTTAAAAAAATATGATATTTTCCATTCGGTTCTGATGGAAATATCCTCCTTTTCTAATTTATTTTACATCTCTCTGAGTGCCTACATTTGGAGAAATGAAGAAACAATTGTTTTGTTAGCATTGATGCTGAAGAGCAGTAATCTTTTTTGAAAACTCTTTTTTAACACTGTTATCTTGTAGCAATAAATAGTGCTCAGCCATAGAATCTTTCCCTGAGATATAAGAGAGAACAGCTAGAAATATGAGCAGGAAGTGATACTGGCTGTAATTTAAAGACCACATCTAAAATGAACTATATTACTTAGCAAATGATTTTAAAGTCATCTTGCCCTGTTCTTTTCCCCCCTCTCCTCATGAGATTTTTGGGTTTTGCTCTGTTTTTTTTTTTTTTTTTCTGAAAGTGAAGTTCCCAGTTTCTGAGAAACAAACTTGGAATGTGTGTATATAACAACGTGATCAGTGAATACAGTAAGTGAGCCATTGAAACGGGAATGAAAAATTCCCCACCAGATTTTATAACAGCTGCTGAAGTCATGTGGATAAGCCTGCTCCCAGTCTGAACATCAGGGGAAGAAAGATCAAAGGATTGTTCAGAGCTAACCGTGTCTAGAGTAGGGTAAAAGAAACAAGGGCAAAATTGTGTTTATTTTTTTGAGGTTTTTTAAAATTGCTTTTGTCCATAATTATTTTATAGAGAACAGAAACCTAGTTTTAAAATTTCAGGCTCAATTTGAAATTGTTCACCCAGATTCACTATAGGAACAAACATGTTGCTATGGAGATGGACCAGAGCAAAGACAAAATATAGATACAGATAGATTCCCTGGAGGAATGTGATTTGAGGCATAAGTACACTGCCTAAACACTACAAACGCTGTCCTGCTATGCCTTGTTTTCTCCATCAACATTCAAATTAAAAGACCCCTAATCCTACATGATCTGTTGTTGTTTTAGAAGTAGCTGTTAAAAGATTAGTCATTCTTCTAGTATTTATTTTTTTTCCCCTTACAGGACAATACAGATTTTTTTTTTTTTTTTTTTTTTGCTATTGCCTAAGTTCTATTAAAAGAAAAGGAGAAATCAGCAAATCATCAGAAATCATCCTCTTCATGATATATGATATGCTGAGCCCAAGTGGAACTTGGGAGAGAGAAAGGATGAGTGTTTCTGCTCTGAAACCCATGCCTCTGCCACTTGGCATGAACAAAAAATCTTCATTAAGCTTTTGGATAAAAGGACCTCTAAACAGTAATTCACCAAAGGGAAAACTCACGCCCAGGTCAGCGCTACATTGTTGAAGTGCATTATTTTACCTGGATATGCTGTTTAAAATCATAGCTTCTATTTCAGATTAAAGGTCTCCTTGTATTATCACTTTGTTCTAGCTGTTTGTGAGAATAGTAAGAGTCCTAGCACATGATATCAGAAAGCTCATGTAATTTTTTTTCATAGTTTTTTTCATTTCTGCAAGTAGCTTGTGGAATTCAATATATATGGCCTTTTATAGCATTGCATCGTGACATGAAGACGAAATTATTCAAGCTATAAATTAGATAAGACCTCCTTCATGGAGACTCCATTCTTAACACTACATCTGGAAGCTGTTAAAGCAAGTGGACTACTCTTCAGGGATGTTTTAGAGACAATAAGGCACAGATTTTAAAATATTTCTCTGCAGCTGTGACCTCCAGCCATGTTTTTGAGTGAACTTGAGTGTGTTTTATGATTCCTTGATATCATATGTATTACCTAATATAGACGTATATGTATGCTCAGAAATAATCTCATTAGAGAACTAAAATATTTGGAAGCCCTTCCCAATAATTTATGGAACAAGTGGGAAGCAGGCACCAGGTTCCCTCCTCTAGAGTACTTCTGTATATGTACAAATAACTCCTTTTTTAAAAAATTGAGTTCTAGTTCATTTGGAACGTGAATTTGCTGTATCTCTTGCATTTTCTTTTCTATAAATATATTTTTGGAAGACGCTGACATCATATTCAAGAATGATCAGTAATGTTTGATTAAGACGGACTGTCACCTGCTCATTCAGTTCTGGAGGTGGTTTGTTAAAATAATGCCCTGAGAAATTCAGAAATATTACTTGAGCCTACTCTTTGCATAAACACTATCTGGGCTTTTAGGGGCTCACTCTTTTTAATCTTCTCTCTAGTAAGGTCAGGTTTAGAAAAATAGGTGTAGGCTTATAGAGATTAGTAATAGGGAAAGCTTCATTTCCAAGAACTGCAGATGTTCCTGGTGCGGTCTGAAATGGTCTGTTTTGTGTGTGTGACATAAATGGTTTTGTCCTTGAAAACAGAGAAGGAATTGACTGAAGTTTTGGTGAAGTTTAAAGGGTGACCAAATTTCTGTATCCAGGGAATAACCAAGAGCTGAAACATGAAGGGAAAACATTAGTGCTGTGTGAAAGATAATTAGTTTGAAAGTTTTGCTTATAATGGAAAAGGTTTATATATATATGCCAGAGATAGGAAAAACAGGGAACAAAAAGAAACATGGCAAATCTTGCCTCTGGGAACTAGGAAAAGTCACAGCTGTGTTAAAATCTCATCAAGCAAAGGATGCACGCTCCAAGGTACATAGATAACAAATCAGCGGATGATGGCAAGGTTCTTCAGGCAGAAGCAGTGCATTAAAATGATTGCACTGTCAGGAAAGCTGAGCTACTATATTCAGAACAAACACATTTTCAGTGTTGGCAAGACAGATGTTCTAACCAGACGCTTATTTCTAAACAAGCTGTGGCACCATCATGTGTTCTGGAACACGTCGAATCTTTGTTGACAGTAGAAATGGCTCCAAAGTGACATATTTGTGTATTGACAGCACAGAATAAGATAACTGGGAGCCCAGAAACCAGGAATGGGGAGGTAGGGAGCAATGCTGGACCCTCTCTGGCATTACACAGAGTGAGCTCCCCTTGGTTACTCTGCTCTCACTGGTGGCACTGGTCTCCTACTCAGAAGTGAGGTCTCCAGGGCTGATCCTGGGTGCTGCTGGGTGTGTTTGCACAGAGGCACAGCTGGGATTCTTGGGCTGTTTCAGCAGGGACAGGAGAGTTCCTTACCTTCTCTGGGTAGTCTCAAGGTAGAGGCTTGTTGGCATATATAGCGCTCTGTCCCTCTTAGGCAGATGTATAGAGACAACTTTAAGCTGGCATATCTCCTTCAGAGTGGACTTTAAGGGCCAGTTTGGCTGTTGTTGAAAACCAGAAATGAGAAGCAGGGAGGTGACTGCCTCTGTGCTCTTGCATATTCATTATCTGCTGCCTCTATGAAGTTTCAGTAGAATACGTAGTTTGGTACATATGAAACCTGAAGCACGTTTCACAGAAAGCCAGATATGAATAGTCTCTTTACATATCCTCCATGGGGAGAGAGATTTTAGCATATCTAATTTTAATAAAAAAGCACATTAAGCTACCAGAAATGAAGGTTCTTGTGTTACTTGGAGTATGTGAAAGCTGAATACTTTATTAAAACAAAGGCGTGAGGCAGCTTTATCATCCTGCCCCCCGCCAAGTTGTACACGATGACCAGAAAGGCTACCCAGCGCTGACGCGAACGGCACCGTGGGTTGCACACGACCTAGGTGATGAGCTCAGCAATCGTAGATGGCAAAGTTATATCTGGAGATGAAATCTAAACTAATGAAGTCTAAACGTCTTATCAAATGGGAAACAATTCAGTAGAATCTTTGAAAAGGAAATGATGGTTTAATGACGTCTGGGGATATTAATGCTTGTCTAGATTTTTCCATCAAAATATGACGTCAGATATCAGTTTGGGGGAATCCATGTTACATTTTAAAGGAAAATATGGTTTGTGCCGCCATTCATATTACTACTGGGAAAATCCAAATGGTAAATATAATTTTGGGGTTTGGCAGTTTAAAATGTACTTAAATTTAAAAGTGACCTACAAGCAAATTTTGGTTCAGCTTGGAATAATTGAAGTGAGTAAAACAGAGAAAAACAAGATGCAGGCAAATATAAAATGAAAAATGTAACTTGAGCACGATTTTATCACGAAACAAATCCCAAGGCAAACCTTCTACTCTTAAGCTTGCTGAAATTTGATTACTTTAGATGTTCAAATATTTTATAAAGGCAAGTACACATGCTATTTTCTAGATGTAAATGCTGATACCCTGAACTGACTATGGCACATTTTTATGTTAGTGACAGAGTGATGAAATGAATTAAGTGTTTTTATTCTCTGTCTCCAGAGCCCCAAGGACTAGAAGTTATAATGAAAACTCAGAAGAAATTAAGTGGTATCACTTTTCTGTAAGACTGAGCTTTTGTTAGAGTGATGAAAGCAACACAAGATCATTTAATGAAAGAAAAAATAAATCAGAATTTAAAGTATTTCTGAATAATTAGAATAATTAAGAGTCTGTTTTCCTACAACTACGTGTTCTCTTGTGTGATTTTTCCTACTTTCTCTTGTGTGGGAGCATTGGTCAAAGAACTCCACTGTAAAATATCTGAAGCCTTATAATGAAGTATTATTTCAAGGCAGGGGTCCAGTGTCAGAAGAGATTTGACTCAAATCAAACAGTATAACAGTATAAAATGGGCATGAGACTGAAGCCACTGAGAATGTTGTTCCAGTCATATCACTGCTAATCAAACAGAAGACAATAAATTTATCAACTGGTATTTAATAATCAAGTGTTCTATATGGAAATGTCATATTGGAGTGTAAAAAGATGAGAACTGGGAGCAATAAAGTAGACTCTTTTCAAGTTATGCATATTTCTGACAGCAGAAGACCGCTCAGAAATAACCAGCTGGTCTCCACAGAATTTTCACATCTCCCTCACTTTTGTATCCGGCTTTTCAGTTCCTTATCTACCTCAGTTATAACCTTTACTTCTTGCCTCTTTTAGATCTTAATGGTTCGATATATTACGGTTTCTTTATCAACCAGGTTCAGTACCATCCTGAAACTTTGACATCAATAAAAATCTTTCAGTTTTTGCTAAACCAAGGGGAAAAACGTAGTTCTTTAATATGAAGCCATAACTTCTCTATTCCAAGAGGAGACTCATTACTCTACTGCTGAGGAACAAACATATGGTAACTATACAAGATAACTGAACAGCTCTTTTCTAGTTCTTAAACTGCACTATTCTTTTTTGGCAGGGTCAGGGTGGTAGGTGTTGGGTTTTTTGTCTTTTTATCTAATGCAAAGCTGTCACCAAGCACTATTGGGCATGACATCCTTGGCTGTGATATATAACACGAGCCAATCATGTCCTGCCCAAAGAATTTCTTGGGAAGAGCAAGCTGTCACCGTGATTACTGAATGCCTGCTTCACAAGGTTTTGACAGGGAGAAGCTCATAGTTCCTTATATTAGCACAAATCCCAAAGCATCTAGACCAAAGACTATTGCAGAAATGGGAGGGATTCATATATGAGACACTAAAATAGGTTTGCAAATTGTCCAGAACTGTAAATTCAGATTAGGTGTTGGGAAGAGGTCAACATATGATCAGTGAAGTTGGAAACTGGAGCTGTGATAAAATGCTGTATTTTGTATATTCAGGCCTGTTGTGCAGAAATGCAGATCAGGTGAGAATGACAAGTCAACATTTTCTGATGAGAAGTGTTTCTGTTGGAGAAACTAATCTGTTGAAAATGGAAACATTCTGGGGGGTGCTGATGGCTGTAGGCACTTGCTTGGCTTTTGTGAAGGGGGTTTTATACCACAGCAGCTGACCTAGACATCAGGATCCCAGAGTTTTCATCAATCAGTTCTTCAGGAACTTGCTGTTTCCTGAGTCCCAAGAGCTCAGTCCTTTCAAGCCACTGCAATGCAGCGTGTGAATGGACCGGGAAGCTCAGAGCCTCTGGGAACTCACTGTCCAAACACTACCCACTACGGAGGACAGGCAGCATAGCTGACCTCAAGAAGATGGACTCAGCCCTTGCAACGCTTTGCTTTGTTAAAAATTATTGCTGTAGACTCCCATTTAAAAGAAACAGTAATCAGCTTTCAGAATTTCACCTTCATTTTTAATTCTTAAAAAGGATTTTATAATTTTTTATTTTTTGTGGAAGCGGAAGCATGTTTCCTGACCATCTTCAAAGAGAAGTGTGCATTAAAAATCACCAGAGATGAATGATGGGAAGACAAAATGAAAGAAAAGTGACCAAATACATGAAACAATAGCTAAGACAAAAAAATAGGAAAGCTAATTGAAGATGGGCAAGCTGGAAATTATGATTATTACCATTGACCAACTGGGTACCAAATGCAAGAAAATGTATTTGTGCCAGTGTGAGAATGCAACCCTTTGAAAATATTCATAATAGCAGGTAAAATCCAATTTCGTATCTGTGGGGTTTTTTTGTCCTTACCCTTTGCATCAATGTCTGCTGTATTCAGCCTAGAGCTGCAAGTTCACATTGTGTTTATTAGTATAACACCAAGGGCAGAACAACTCGCAAAAAGATAGTCCTCCTAGGGTGCATCTCAAGATTATCAGCTTTTTGGAACAAACCCCATGGGTAAAATTCTGGCTTGATTTATATCAGTGACTGTTATTTTTAATGAGACTATTATTACATTCTAATCTCTTTTTTTCAAGTGCTATGCAGATCTGTGAAATTAAGTAGTCTTATTACCCTGTTTTTGGAATCAGCAGATCTCATCCCTTACCTTCAACTTGACCACAGTTTCTCTAAGACCTTTCTGTTCTTTCCTGTGATTCCTCTAAACGTCTATAAATTGTGGTTTTTTGGCTGTGATGCAGTTTTTCATTCCACCCAGCTTTTCTGTGGGAGAGGTTCCCTAGACTGTGATTATAACTTCTCTGTGTATCTGCTCCTTTATGCAGAACTCTCTTGAGAAATCCCATCTTCATACCACGTAGTAGTCATCCTTCTGCCTGCCTTGCTGGCCATCAGTTTGACATGTACTTTGTGACTTGCTTAATCATCCACTAGTTCACTTGACATTGTTGTTTATTTAGCGTATTCCTGTTGCGGGGGTTTTCCAACTTGTCTCCTTATTCATCCTGACCGCTAACATTTAAACCAACATTGTTCACAGTCATTATCCATGAGCTGAGGTATTTCAGTTCTTGTGCGAGCTTTATGTATCAGCTGAGGTATTTGAATGCTTGCGTGTTCTTTATATAATTGAATTTTACTGGGCTCTTCCTGTTTTTCTCATTATAACATAGAATTCTTCTTCTGCCAACCAATTTTTAAACTGTTTTCTTCCCATGTAGATTTCTATCAGTGTAAATGATTTTTCATTTATTTACTTTGACAGTGTTATATAATCATAGACTCACAAAAAGTTCTACTGAAAAGAAACCTCAGGAGGCATCTAGTCCAACTTCCTGCGCACAGCAGCTACACGTGTTGTTCTGGGCTTTATCGTGGTCTTGAAAACAAAGGATGGAGACAAATACACACTTCTCATGATCAGGCAGCGTATTTCGACTGCCTGTCTGTCCTTCTTGTTTAAAGTTTTTCCTTACATCTAGTATGTACTTTTCTTGTTTCAGATCATGCCCATTGTCTCTCATCTTCCCCCCAACACGTTGCTATGAACATCCTCCACCTTTTCGATACTGCTCCATCTTCTTGTAGGTAGTCCCCTCAAAATCCCCTCAGCAGGATATTCTCCCTTTATTTGGCTAAAGATGACCACTGAACTGAAATGTTTGTGTTGTTTGGTCATTGACCAAAAATCATCACCTTAAAAACCTAAACTAACGCCAATATGTGTGATTTTTCTACTGCTTTACCCTTTGCTGCAAGCCACATTTTGTCCTTTGCTAGCTTTTTCACACAGAAGTCAATTAATTTACTCCAGTCAGATCTCACAGGACTGCTTTGCTATCCTTTAGATAATTTTCTTTTAGCAGGAGGTAGTCAGATTGGGAAATAATGGCACTGTTGTTGCATTTGATTAAGTGCTCACCCCCCACCTTACCAATGGGTATTTTGGCCAAGCTCTGGACCCTGATTGACTTTCTCCAAGCAGCCTCCTTTCTGGTCTGAAGCCAAGACATTCACTATAGACCTATCAGTGATTTCCTGGGCAGCCCATGAAGACCTGTCATCAGGTGCTGAATCTCTGGGATTTTATCACTCTTTTAGTTCACCTATGTTTTCGATATTATGGCTTTTTTTTTTTTTTTNAAAGCTTGAGATATCATGTGTAACGTGAGCTTCGTCAACTAACCAAGCATAATATTTATGTTTGGAAATCACAGTCTTCTCTTAGGCAGATGATGTGCTGTACCTGGTGTGTCATTGCTGCTCAAATCTGACTGCAGAGAATCATATTTTTATACCTTTTCCTTAGTTTAGAACATCTATCAAAGGTAAATTGCTAGAAATGCAGTTTCTCTGTGTAGTTCACAACATTTTCTATAGATAAAATTCTTCCTGAAAATTCCTTAGACCAGCTTATCTAAGAGGATAAATAATTAAGGAAAGCTAGACCAATTTATAAAATAAATCTTCTCTGATGTCCCCAGCTAAGACAACAGTCTGCCTTTCTTGGTGTGTGCTGTGAGTCTTCCCACTTCAAGAAACCTGGAGTCAGGATTAGCAAAGTGATGTGTGTGCAGATTTAAAACACACCACTTGGGAAGGTTTGGTCCATCTCATCCATTGGCTTTTCACCTCTATACTGAGTGAACCACAGAAAATTCCTACAGGATCTCCAAAGGGACTCGGATTATTTTGTTATTGACTTTGCAATGTGTAGGTGTAAGACCTTGTCAAGACCTGATGTTCTTTCTTTTGTCTTGTGTATAAAGGCAATGGTATCACACCTTAAAATCAAACCTTTAAGATTTAGCAGGCAGGTAGGTTCTGCATGCTGGCTGTTGAAAAGCTTCATTACACATAAAGAGAGCAAGTTACGATTAGCTCTACAGATTTTTGGCCAGCATGCCAGAAAAGGATTACTAAAAGTGGCAGCAAGCTGGCCATGGAACTGTAGGGGAGCTACTTTAATTGCAATTTATCCTCACCGAGCCTGATTAGCCGATTCATTCATTTTCGGCCCTTGCTGTGGTTTTGCTCTGTATAAATTCGTGTCTTAAATCATAAACTAAAACCTTACTTTGAGAAGGTCACCTGGTAGGTGGCACTCCCCATCTGACGTAAAACTGAACCAGAAGCCAAGAAGGAAGAACCTATGGCAGTCACAGAACAGGGCAGACCTGTCAACCCTCATGTCCTCTGTGGTAGACTCATGGCTTCACCTCCATCCCTACTTTACAGCTCAGAATCAGGGCATCTTTTGTCCCTTTTCTGCTGCCCTACCTGCAGAGGAACCTTTCCAGATTTCACATCCCCCTCTAGCAGCTTTATGTGGTGGTTTCTTTCCTACTGCATGGCCCACTGCTTAGTCCAGGAAAAAAGGCTGAAAAGTCGGGCTTGCACAAAGGAAACTGGAAGTAGCAATGACCACAAAAGCACTGGAGAACTTTGCTGAGGGGTGACATGGAACTCCGTTAAGTGCATGCCTGAAGAAGGCTAAGATAAACTTGACATTTGGGTGAATACAGAGAGATTGACAAGCTCACACATCTGTCCCAAGATGTGTAATTTACATCTCACTCTTCGGTAGGTTTTTGTGACCTTTTCAATATTTCACATTTTGCATAATTAACATATTTTTTTCTGGTTAGAGAGGCTGAAAGGTTAGAAAGGTTGAAATCAGAGATAAAGGGATCTCTCTATTGAGTCAAGTGATTAAAAAGGCACAGTGTGACACAAATTAAAATTGTAATTAATGGAAAAAGTGAGACAGAAAAAAAGCGTCTGAAATGAAATGAAACCAAATGTCAAGTCCATAGAAAAGTTGACTGTGAGGTTGCTTCTGCTTAGCCCCAGATTTTATCTGTGTTTTAGTGACTTTCCTCCTTCCACTTCTCATTTTTCCAATTGGGAAACACATCAAAAGTACTTTATGTTCTTCTCCTCCCTACAAATTCTGTTATCTCTGCATCTCCAATAGCTTTACTATTACCAGATTCCCAAATAAATGATTGTGATGGAAGATGATGATGTCTAGCCAAGGCAACCAAAAATTGTCTGCTGTGTGAGAAAGTTCTAAGTTTTTGGAGACAGACTGGATGACAGTAGCATGCAATATAGAATTAATATACTCATATATAATATAATTTCTTTGTCAAAGCATGTTTGAAGAAACCAAAAGTGATGCATTGGTATAAGCTCTCATTTCTTCAAAGCAAACCCCATCACAATAAACTTGTCTGCAGCTGCCATGCAAATGTTGTGTGAGGCCTCCTCTGCTCTTTCCTTCATTCCTTCCNTTCCTTCCTTCCCTCCTTCCCTCCTTCCCTCCATACCCTGCCACAGCCATTTGCAAATGAAATCACCCCTGCACAGATCACAGAGGAGTTTTAAATTTTAGCTAGCCTTTTAGATATTTATCTTCTACATCAGAACACATGAGAGGAAATTCTCTTTGACACACTGGAGTGAATTTCCCTCACAGCCTAAACAGAGTTACCATTTTGTTTTCCTAATTGAAGATAAGCTTTAGAATAAAAGATTATAATTCTTCATTTCTGAGTACAGATTTTAAATCCTAATGAATCATGCAGTTGAATGTTCGTATCGTGATAGGGCATTCTGCTAATGTTTTTACTCTGTTGATCATTCTAGATTGCTCTTCTTCACCCATGTCTGTGCAATAAATTGCTGCCTGCCATTGTATTTTGCAGTTTATTTCATGGATGGAAAAACAGGCTTATGAAGTACAGAAACCTTGTATTTGATAAAGCTGCACCAGAGACTGCCACAGCACAGACTTAAAGCCACTGTCTAGAGTTAAAGAATTGTCAGTTTGAGAGGTACAACGGGATTTTATGTTCTCGTATGATGCTGGTGAGATGCTGGTGCATGTATATGTAGGAGTACAAGTTTTGTGTTACTAGAATCAGAAATCCTTATTTCTCATAGGCAGTAATTACTCTTTTACAGTTCAGGGATGGGCTTTTAGGGCAGAAACACTTCTGTCCTTTATCACAGTCACCAAGAAAAGTGAATAAGCAATCTGTGCTGTGGCTCACAGCTATGAAGTGAGGGATCAATTGCAGCACATTTTCTCCTTGCCATAATATTACATACATACATATGTCATGTGTTTGTGCATGCATATATGGCCCTGTTCTTTCAGTATGCGAATGCTAATTTTGTGCTAAATAATAATGAGAAAATGCTGCCACAATCTGTGAATTCCAGAATTATTCTGTCCTAGGTAATATGCCAAGAAGCAGAGAACTACTGATGTTTTTATTGCAGAGTCATTACTGTCAAATTCAAACCATCAGAATAATAAGCCATAGCTCATCTTCCAGAATTGTGAAATTATATCTTTGTCTGTCATTTTTTAATATTTTTTAAGCTTTTCTCAATGCATATAAACTAAATACGGTACCTACGTGTACTTTTCTATATCTACGTCTAAGTATGTGAGAGCCTGTGCATAGTTCTTACTTTTCCATACATATATTAATTCCAGAGGAAAATCACTCCCAGTTGCACACACCCGAAATGTCTGTTTTCCATAGCCTGTCTGGCAGAAAACACTTTGTTCTGTTGGGACCATGATAACAGGGAGCTATATGAACTCTTTCATGTCTTCATGTATAGCCTCAATCTTCCATTTACACTGACCTATAATTGTATTTCAGATCTTCCAAAATGATCTGATTAAACAGGTCTGTCGTGACAATTAAAAGTAGCCTAATTTTTCTGTGGTTATCATACATTAAATTTCAAGTTGGTCTCAACTCAATTTATGGACAGTGCCTTGCTTTCAAAGACAGAGACTGACAAGTCAGTAATTACAGTTTGTATAATTTCAATCATTTTTTCCTACCAAGAACAAATGTGCAGACTACATGTATAATGCCACATTAACAGTCTTGTTTAAAACCCCTTCAGTATCTGACTGTATTATATTTTTAATATTTTTTTTCGTATAATCTGTAGGATAGAAAGTCTTGTTATCTCCATTTTACATGCCCCCAAAATGGTAGAGAAGACAAAGAATAAAGAAGACAAAGAGATTAAGGTCTGACCTTCAAAAAGTTTTAGTTTCTTTAAAAGAAAAATTTAAAAAATCAGACCTCTTCAGGGTCATATGGGAAATCTGGAACAAAGTAAAGTATCAGATTCCAGGCTAGTGCTCTCCACACACTCTATAATATGCAAGGTAATATGCTGCTAGAAGAAATCCCTTTAGGGAAAAGGTTTTGCAAATGCAAAAGCTTAGGCATAAAAAGTTCACTAGAAGAACTTTTACAACAATCTTATGAAGTATTGAGAAGGTTGTATTATTTCAGGGAATAGAGTTCACCAAAACAAAAATCTAGTGTGTAAATCCTGTGCATTCTTACTAGGAGACTGGGAACATGAGAAATGCACAGAAATATCAGTGGTCTTTTATTTGTCAAAGCTTTCTTCTCAGAACCAGAATGACACCATTTTTAGCTACCTTTGTTTTTCTCTTCCTGTTAAAGAAATTAAAACTGTCCGTTAACCAAAATGGAAAAAAAAAAATAGAAAGGAGTTTATGAGTCCATTTCTTGTATGGAAATCTGATATACTGATGATGGGCCAAAGTATAGAACTTGATGAGCAGAGAGAGCCTGTATCTCTTGGTTATTACTATTTCTAGGGCTAAAAATTACACAACAGAATATTTCTGCACATTACTGGTTTAGCAGGTAATTAATTCACCAGGTGAGGGAAGAGTGCATTCACTTTCTATTTTACATACTCTAACCTAATAAAATTCCCAACATACAAAAATATCTTTCTAGGTGTACAACTGTGTATGAATGATTTTGTTATAAAACATGGCCCTTGTCATGGTTTCAGCCAAATTAACCAAAACCTGATTGACAGACGTACCCCTCTCCCCCCTTTGGGTAAAAGAGAGGAGAGGAAGAAATTAAAGAGATTCAAGAGTTTAGAAAAAAAATAAACTACTTTAATGAAAACATAAATAATAATTTAATAAATAATAAAAGGAAAATTTAGGAAAAAGGGAAAAAGGAAGTATACAGTANGGGGCATGATGCAGATGGGATGGAATACCCCTGTTGGTCAGTTTTGGGTCACCTGTCCTGTCTGTCCCTCCTTGCAGGTGAGACCCCTTTACACTTTTCCATTTCCGACCCTCCAACGGGGCAAATGATGAAAATTACCTGCCCTTGGTTGTTCTAGCAATAAGTATAAGCAAGGGCACACCGTTCCTTGGTGTAATCAGGTCTTATCACTGCAAGATGAAACAGTTTTCAACAATGTGCTGTTAATTTCAGAGTTTAGTTAGTTAGAAGAGGCCTAGCTAAGAAAGTAAAACTGTAAAACAGAAAATTGGTTCATTTTACCTCAAACCAGGACAGCCCTTTAAATATGGTGAGAGATTTTTATCACTTTTGAACGCACTGAGCTGAAGGAATTGGTTGTAGAAATGATGGTGGCATCTTTCACTTTCTTTTTATACCTAGGCTCAGCTTTGGAAGGGCAGTCTGTGAATTATACATTGCATTGGCAGACACACCTTAGGTAGTCATGACCGTAAACTGTTTCTTAGAAGTATTCTCATTATTATGACGCACTTTTCTCCTTACCCTGTGTTGCAGGCCAAGTGGCTGGGAGTGGCTGCTCTTCCTCTCCTTCCCAAGGAGCTTGAGCAGCAAAAGCTCCTCTCCAAGGCAAAGCAGCTCGGCATAATTTTGCACCCCAATGACAAATGTTAGCTGGAATTTAATTTATTTTTGAGAACTTTTGTATATTTCCTCCTTTGAGCAGTCTTGAGAAGGAAAATTAGGATCTTATGCAAAGCAGTTTTACAGCAAGTTTATCTTATCCCTGTTCTGATCCTTAAACACTAAGGACTACAACAGAGTCCTCCTCATAAAAAATAGCATGATGATACTTCAGTGACAGAGCTGCCCTCAAAACCTACAGCAACTCTGACTGACAACTGTGACTTTTTTTGGCACTGAGGCCTCAGATGGAAAAGTGGAAAAGAAGGCTTGGTGTGGAATCGTTTTCCTGTAAATAGAGAAGTTTACGAGTACTAATCATGCTGAAAAAGGGACATTTTAATGGAACACCTCCATTGTTGCAATCAGCTCCCAAGTCCAATACTTTCTATTTCAAACTAACAAACCGTCCCTACAAAGCATGCAGTAAATTTTATTTTTTTTTTTTTTTAAATAAAGAACCACACAACTTGTTTTACTGTGGGAAATGCCTTTTTCCAAATATTTCCAGTTCTGCTTAATATTTCCAGTATTTTAAACCACAGATTCCTGAACTGTGGTCTGCAGTGGACTGTGAACCACTTGCAGCCAAAACCCAGTCGTACTGAACACTGAAATATATACACAAGTCAAATTTTGCTGCCAGGAGGTTTTCCAGGAGATGATTGGAAGATTGATAGCAGTTACTTGTCCTGAATAGCACTAAAAAAGCCTTAGTCACCCAAAGCTACTGGATTACCAAGAACCAACTATGCATTAAGGCGACCTTAACAATCTTCCTGAGCATTTACTTGCAGCTTGAAAGGGATAATTTTTTCCCAACACTCAGTAGCACAAGGAAAAGATGCTACAAGTGCAATCCCATAGAGGCCTGGCAAATATCCCATCAAACACATAAAAAAATTTTGTTCTCTCCACCTTATTAAGACCATAGAGAGGTGGTCTGTGTGCCCACTTCTCCCTGCTGTTCCCGGCTCCCTTGGAAATGTATGTTGCAAAATCAAGAGCTCAGAATTTAGGAAATGTTGCAGCAGAGATCTTTTTTGAGCAACAGTTACATGATTTCAGTTCAGGGAGGCAACTTTTTTTCCAGATCCTGATGACCAATGAGATGAACAGGTCTCACATTCCTTTAGGATCCTCTTCCAACTCCTCCAGTAAGAGGCATTTCAGGCAACCCCAAAAGTGTCCTCATTCTCCCCCTCTTTTCTGTGGGTTTCTTCTGGAGAAAGACAACAGAGCTGATGTGCTGATGCAGATCTGAAACAGGTATCCCCAAAATATTTGTAGAGCTTCTGGAACAACACTAGCATCTTTTTGCAATGTTATCTGGCAACAATCAAGTATAAACCCTTGAGTTTTATCTTCAGTCAGTATTACAAAAAAGAAAACACAGAAAAGCTGCTCTGGAACAAGAAGAAAGTTTTTCTTTCTCCCTTAAGACAACATGTGCCATCTGAACATCAAAGATGTCAATTGAAAAAAAGAAGCAAAAGGATGCGTGAACTCTGCTGACTTAGAGATGTTTAGCAATGC
Source organism: Pedionomus torquatus (assembly GCA_013398155.1). Taxonomy (NCBI): domain Eukaryota; kingdom Metazoa; phylum Chordata; class Aves; order Charadriiformes; family Pedionomidae; genus Pedionomus; species Pedionomus torquatus. The sequence goes on along the minus strand of VZRU01021369.1, from coordinate 193,619 downwards.
TTCAGTTGGATAATTGGGCGACATCATTTATGAAACCCAGGGATCATTTTCATTTAATGGGAAGGGGGTACCATGGCAACAGAGGCTCTGCTCTTGTCATCCTTGGCTTCTGAAGCCAGTGAGGTTACTTCAGCCAGCCAGTGCTGCTGCAAGCTTCCAGAGCATGGTGCTTTGCCCATGGCAATGTCACGACTGCGGAAACCTTCTTCTGAGCCTTCTGCATTCAACCTGTTTGGTAAAGAATGATACTATAGGGGACCTGGAGATAAATTATGCTTGACATGATACTGATGCAAAAAAAAAAAAAAAAAAAAAAATCAGCCTTCAATTATTTATACAAACTGTGTATTGTTCTTTTCAGCCTGATGGGGTTCAAAGAGGATCCTCAGGTCTTTTTAAAAACAACAAAAAATATTATTTTAAAAACTGCCTTGCTGTTGATCATTGCATGAAAAGTGTGTTGCCAAAAGAAGCCTCGGTAACAAGCATTTTCTTGATACATCTCTCTCAGTTGAAGTTATTACGTGGCCCTACAAGCCTTTCTACATCTTTCCTCCCATCAAAAATTCCAGACTTGATTTATTTCAGCCCTTTCTCCCCATCTCCTCAGCTGTGTTAGCCCAGTGTTCTCTGCGCAAACCATCCCTGGCCTGCTCTTTGTTGCTGTAGTATATTAAGCCAGCCTTGGCTCTATAATTTCCCTCCTTCACAGGCTTGGCCATATCTTTGTCTCAAATACTCTTCTGGCATTTATGGGATCCTTTGTTTCTCATGGGTCATAAAGGTAGAAGGGACTGTTGTGATCATCTGCTTTGCCCTCCCAGATAAAACACTCCACATAATTTCTCTGAAAAAGAGAGCACTTTTGAACCATAAAACTTTGCTTGTGCTGGAGTATCTGCCACAGGCCTTTCTGATAGCTCTCTGCAGGTGTCCCATCCAGGAATGCCAGGCAAATATTTTGATATAATATTTTGCTCACTTTCTGGACTCTCGTCTGTTGGCACCATTTCTAGTACCTCAGTAGTAAAGATCTGCATAACAAATTATATGGTTCATCAAGGGTGGCCGGGTGCCAGGCTCGTGGAGTACTACTCTGAAGGTCATCACCTGCAAGCAATTGCAGTGTGCAGTATCTCTCTGCTGCTCTCCTAAAAACCTCTGTGCCTGGAACAAACACTGCAAGGCACAAACACGCCTGATTTACCTCTGCTTGCTTCATTTTGTGTCTAGTTGGAATATGTGAGCCAGTGATAGATTGACTCCATTTCTTCAGTACATTAATTAGGGATACAGAAGTTAAGCTTTTAAAGAAATTTATGTAAACTGGAGCAAAGCTTCATTAGGTTTCAAAAATTCTAAGTTTTTAGAAAGTGTTTTATAACCTTCTTTTTTCACTTCTATTTTCCTGACCAATAATGCATAATTCTAAATCTAATGATAAGCATAAATTCTCCATTTAAAATGGGAGTTCATTGACCGAAATACAAATAAAGCAAAATATGCTTTTATTTCTAATTGTATTATCCTGTTACGAGGAGGCTTTATCAAAATGCACATGATTTTCTGGTGATTGAGTACACTGTGTTTCCAAGCCTTGTATTTCATGGGTAAAGATCTGCTGTTTCCATAGGGGGGGAAAAAAAATATGCTGGCAAAAGAACATGTTCTGGAATAGAATTATTCCACTATCAAACTAATGTGACTTTCCAGCCGTTTTTGTGTGTGCATGTGGAATAGAGCCCTGTTATAGCAGCTTTTTTATTGCAAAGCCTTTAAAATATGACTCATGGGTGTTTCGTCAGTGGAAACGTTTGTAAAAGATGTTAGAGTGTGTTTTGTTTTCAAGATGTCTGTTAGCTCTGATTTTAAATGTTTACGTACAGGTCACATTCGATAATCTCTTAATTCAAATCATGTGAAAGTAAGTTGGTGTGGATAAAAACCACTTCATCACATTTTTTGTTCCACTTTGCACATGACATCTGTTAAAGAGTAGAGTCATTTTGTTAAAATAATGCCTGTTACTCTAGAAATTGAATTGTAAACAGTTTTTTTGTTTAGATATCTGACATCGGAAAAACATTACGTGCACACTTTAATTAAATACAAAGATTTCAACTTAAATACATAACTAAAAACTTATATGCCCCAGAGGTTAAATTAATAGTTAAAATTAGCAGAATTTTAGAATTAGAATTTTAGAATTAGAATTCAATCACTAGTTGGGACGAGGTCTTTATAGAAGATGTAACAACAAAAACAACACCAGATTATAATATTAAGAACATTGCCAAAGTATATATAGAGTCATTATGCATGCTGAAATGACCATTTACTTTATTAAGAAACATGGCAGTGGCATCCAAATACTTAAAATAAAAGCCTAAACTTCTATTATCTTCTGAACTGACAGAACCATGTAAACTTTTCTCATCTTCTGCTGGTCTTCATGCTGAACATTGACTGAGTAAAGCATAGTGTTAAAAGAAATCAGAAGGGGAAGGAAAGGGACAGGGAGAAAAATACAGCTTTCATATTACATGGATACAGCCATGTTTTCTATATAGACAGAAAAAAACTGAGATGTGGCTCCTCGCTTTTTATTTTTCAGAGCCACTTTGTTCCTGGTGATGGAATGAGGAAAGGACAGTTAATTTCCTTTTGCTTAATGGAGATCTTTTTCTTAGTCCTTTGATTTGGTAAAATAGTGCTGCTTTATCTCTAACAAAGTATGCAGTTAAAGAAACAAAAAAAAACCAACCAAAACCCAACACTGTTGAAATTATGATTTGGCAGCGTACTTCTGTGTCTCTGATTCATGAGTATTTTGCTGATGTTTAGAGCCACAAAGAGATATTTCACTTCTGGTAATATTGCTGTTTCTCATGAAAATGAACCTGAAGCATTTGGCAGGACATCTCCAAAAGTAAATAAATAATAAGGTTTTTTTCTTTTACCAGACATAGCTGTTTTCCTGGTTTCCTGCTTTTCAGAGGAATAATACAAAGTGAGGGCAAGCGACAATTAAAGCAAGGCTGATAGTTAAAGTTCAGTTTATGTCATTTGGGAACTTGGTACGAGGCGCTGAGGTAAAGGTGGATCTTGTTGTGAGGTTAGGCTGTGATTAGAAAGTCTGCATCAGTCTTTTGCAAAATGCATGTGTGACTTTGGGGTGATTCTTAAACAGAAGAGATCAAAATTTTTTACTCAAAACCTCAGTTTAATTACTTCTTTCCATTAGAAATATTTTAAAAGGAAAGGTTTTTCTTTTTTTTATTAAGACCTTTATAGGAAAAAAAAAGGTTGCAGGAAATATTTTGAACCTTTTTTCTTAATTTTCTTTTTTTTTTTTTTTTTCCTTTCTCTACAATTCTATTTTAACAAACTGGTTACAACTAGTTATCTCAGAACCAAGAAAAGATAACTCCTGCATGGACAAGTATGGACCTAATTTTCTAACTTTCCCTTTATCATACTGCTGTATTTCAGACTACTTTATAAGGAACAGTTAACAAGTAAACCCAAATTCAGCTCAAAAAGTTTGGTTTGTCAGGTGTCCTATATATTTAAAAAAATGTAATAAGGAGTGATTGAACAAAATGATGAGAAATGTAATGTTTTTCTGAAGGTGAAATATAATTTATATATATATTAAAAATATGTTTTTAAAATATATTTTTAAAACTTTCATTAAAAAATGGAATTTAATTTCTAATAGAAAGTGAAGCTTTTTTGGTGGCGTAGTAATAGTCACAATTACCAGCGCCTGAAACAAGAACAAACAGTGCCAGGAAAGCAGTTGAAACATTTCAGCAGAGGCAGCTGAAGCCCTTCCTTCTGGGCAGCTCTGGGAAATGGAACCCTCCCTCTGCTCACTGTCATTTGGAGATTTTCAGGGTTTCTATTTTGAAGTCTGTGACGACGGTCACCATTTCTGTGGTCATGCAGTTTTTAATTGTGAATAACTTCCAATAAACTACTCAGAAGAAGCATTTACTTAGCCTGGGTCCCCTAATCAGAAGAAAAGTTTGAGACATCCGCGCTCTTATTCTTCAAGCAACCACAAAGAATACAAATAACTCGTTTTCTGTATTCGCAGGAGAAAGCAGGAAAAAGGCAAATGATAACAAAGTTCTAAGTTGTTTTCATCATGTTCCAAGCCAAAAATTTGCACCACAAGATGACTGTACTGAGTAAGACGTGCCTGCCCCTCAGAAGCCGAGTGCAACTTGATTCAACTGCTTTTTGCAAGCAGATGTGATCCCAGTACTTTACAGCAACTGGAGAAAGGTCAAAACAACTGCACAATTCCAGTTACTCAAAATGAGATAATAGAAATCATGGATGCTAAGGCTGTGAGGGCTGTTTTTGCAAGGGTTTCTTGTAAATGGTATCCAATTATGGTTGATGAAACCGCCAACTTGCAAGAAAATGCAATTGGCTTTATTCAAGCAGACGTGGATAACAACAAAAGGCTCCTATGGAGTCCACAAGGTTACTCAATGTGGAGAAATAGTTGAAAGGGCAAAGTTACAACGTTTTATTCGGTCCTGAGGCTCAACAACTGTCACGGAAACTTCTGCAAGGATTCCAGTGCTGCGGAGAGCTTAGCACCGTATGTAGCAGAACGGCGTTGGCGAGGGTTCCGTTTGCTCCTTACAATGCCCATGCTTGGAATCTGGCACACCTTCAGGCTGTAAAAATATTCCTTTCCTATGTGATATCCCCGCAAACCATTCCCAAACCATCAAATTTAATTCGAATGACACAAATGAAATGTTATTTTTCAGGCCAAATAAGGAAGTGTTACGATGACATCACAAGGAATTTGACCAAATGGATAGCACACGTGTGGAGGAGCACTGGTTTTAATTTCTGAACTGACTAGAAAATGTGGCAATAGGAAAATTAGGAGACACGCAAAGAAAGAATTTTAAATGATTGATTGAACTGATTGCAAAGCATTGTGAGTTTTAAAAATCACCCTTTTTCACACTAGCTACATGGAAACATTCCAGAGAGGGTAGACCTTCTTTCCAACACAAGTTTCAGCAAGTGAAGGCAAGTCTTATTTCTCTCACATTGCTGAAATCTAGAAATAAGCTACCAAGCAGAGATTAGCACCTTCTAATTCAAATGGCAGAATGGGGCTGCAGCAGGAGGTTTCTCATGATACAGTTTCAGATTATGTATACCACGAGGAGCACTCACCTGATATGCTGAGGTAGAAAAGCTCTAGCTATGGCATCCTTGGCAGAAAAACAAGGTTAAAAATCTATGAACAGTGTAATTTCTGAGCTGCCACAGACATTTTGGCAGGAATGATTTGCCAAGGGTTATATTCTAGGACAAATCCACCCAAAAGATGTGAAGTTAGAAATTCTTGGAGGTGCCTCAGATTCCAAGGAAAAGGAAAGATCCAAAGAAAGCGTCGCTGACAAATAGAACGAGACACTCAAAGTATTTTATGACTTTTTCATTGGCACATAAGTACATTTCCCAGTGCCCAGCACTCAATCAAACTTTGAACAGAAGAATCACCAATTATATAAGATCTGGAAATTCGTAATGATGTCAACCTTAATAGAAACATGCATGCAGGCATGCTTGGGATAAATGGTTCTAACTGCAACTATGATTGGCTGATTTTCCAACTTTATTATTGTGTTTCCTTTCAAGATTCATCTGCTTTAGTGCATAAAGAAGATTAAGGATGATGGAAAGGGGGCTGTGAAGTTGAGACTTGAGTCGAAGGGTGTGGAAGTAGCACTATTTTAACCAGAGAAATGAGTGTTGGAAGAAGACCATCTATGGGGGGCAACTGTTAGCTACCACTTATCTTCTCAACATCTTTAGCACTCCTCCAGCACACTCCCCTATTCTGTAATGAGTGCTTCAGGAGCGTTCAAGTAATTTGGTCAGCAAATAAGCAGCAAGAAAGGAACCAGAGCAAAGGCACTGCATGGCCAACACAGGAGATGTGGCTCAAGCTACAGAAGAGCAGGAGACAGCAGCCACATGCAGGAGCCTCTCATGAGACCTGACAGGTCATATCTGTTGCGAGACAGTGTCAGTTCACAAGATCATTAAAGTCAGATCAGAAATATGTATATTTGTTCAACCAGACGCCAATACTGTCTGTTGTCAAAAGCAGCAAAGGCAGAAACCACAGGCCTGGTGGCACTGATAATGAATGCTCTTTGTGGGCGTATTTAAGTACTCCCTTCATTATAACGAACTGTGGCTTTGATCTGCAATTTAACAATCATGACTGAACTTGTATATGATTTTACATGTTTATGAGGGGAAAAAATGATGACTTACAGCTTGCAGATGTTGCTGAGGAATTCATTTCAAGCTGCTCATTGGGAAGATCACTCTCTGGACTTTTTCCAGATTCGTTAAGTTGTTCTTTTCCCTCATATTTAAAAGATTAATGTTTTAATGAATAGTATTTTCCTATGACTAAATTTGTCCATTATTAATAAAGTGAGATAACAAGCCACTATTCCAGAAAGTATTTCTTTAGTGTTTTTTTTTTTTCTTTTTGCATTTGCATTTGCATTACTCTAGTCTAGAGGTTTTACTGAATGGTTCCAGCATCACTGTCCAATTTATGTATGTTCTTGAACTCGGCCTTCAGTGAGAAATGCTTGCAAAGGGAATCCTCATGTATCTTCTGTGATCCAAACTGTTATTCAAAACCCTCCTACTTCATAAAATGATTGACTTTACCGTGCATGTTTACTGGAATGCAGCTGTCTCTTTTTCTTTACATTTCAAGATGGCTTTACAGCCCTTTTCATTTGCAGTTCCTACTTCAACTTCCACCCATGGGGCAGTGTCACTGCTGGTCTAAATTCAAAGTTTGCCAAAGTCAGCAAAGTCACAGCTGTTAACACCAGAGTTGGCTTTGGTGCAGAACCTCAATTTCACCACCCCTCAATAATCACATCTTCCTCTCTGCATTGGTTTTAAAAGCCAAAGAGAATCTGGAAGATGCCAGGTTAAGCACAGGTTGCATTATTTTGCTGGAAAATATTTCCTGAAACCACCCATGTCGTTTAAAGGTGCAAAGCAGTTCTTTAGTTGATTTTATCTTGCTCTTGAAGGTGTCAACAAAGACAAAACATCATATTCAAAATGAAGATGACAGGAATGAACCTTGCAAGATGTCTGAGTGAGCACCCCCTTGAGTCAGTCAGCACTGAAGAGATTCAGTATAACCTGCTTTACAGAACGAGTCCCGTAGAGGCCTTGAAACTAAATATGCTTCTACTTCCACAGCTTTCAGCTAAGAGGGACCTAGTGTGCTGGAGCGATGTTCCGTGCTTATCAGCTCTGGTGGTAAATGCAGGCACGAGAACCTCAGAAGGTGTAAACTGGAATTACACCCTTCACTTCAGCAGAGTTATTCTGATTAATAGCAGCAGAAGATCTGGCATTATTTCCTCTTTTTATAACTGCATCCTCAGCGTGTGCTGTACTGAAATCATACTATTTATCACACCTTGCCGGTTTTCTCTTAGCCGGCAAATAATTTTTAGTCGGAACCTTTGAAAGCCTTAAAAAAGAAAACTTAAACCAAAGAGAAACATGATATTAGCAGAAGACGAGGTCAGAATATTGTCTTCTTGCTTTACTATTATTTCCATATTAGCAGCCTTGATGTAAAGAGATGTCGGGATATGCAGGGAGAGCTCAGCTGTTGCTGCCTCGTGCGCTGCGGGGCACGGCTGGGGGTGCCAGCAGTGGGTGGAGGGCTGCTGTACAAGCACACACTGCTCTGGTAGCGTGGGCATGAATTACAGTCATTATGGTAATCATAAACAATTGGCTGTGTTACCGAATTAGAGGATCTCTTTTAAGTACCACGGGCTCCGAGGTGACAGCAGCTATTCCCGGAGCTGGCCAGGTCTGGGAGTGGGGTTTTTTTGGCTGAAATGCTTTTGGGTTCCAAGCCCTGCTGCTTCTAAGGCAGGCAGAAATTATCTTCCCTTTCGGTAGGCGACATTCAACACTGTCTAGGGTGGAATCAGGGCCATTATGTGTGCTTCGGCTTAGCCATGGGAGGTCACTTGGGAATTAAAGCCAGGTCCTGTTTTTCCCTTGCACGGATGATAATGCCAGGCCTTTTCTGATAGGAAAAGAAGATTAGGAGGAAAGTAAGAGGAAATTAGGAGGAAATGTGACATGCTCATAGCACACCAGACATTTCTTGTTGTAAGAAAAAGACTTCTGTTTCAGAAATAGTGTTTTTTGTTGATCGAGTGGGCATTCATAGAGCTTTTGGAAAATTATGTTGGAAAAAGGTGAGACCGTATGACCAGGATGGTGATGGTGACTGGTTAGTGAGAGGTTCTTGTGGAGCTGAGGAATATGTACTCCAGAGCTTAGATTCCAGCTCAGAAAAAAAACCATACGTGCAATATAAGTATGATGATACTGCACCTAAAGAGCAAAACACCAAAAATAGGCAGTTAAATATCTATCTGAATTACATCAACAACAAGAAGATTAACTGATGTTTTACTCAGAAACCTAATTGAACACCCAAGTTATTACATAGCTACATAAAGGTTACATAAAGAAACTGAACAGTTTCTTTATCAGTGGTACGGGGTTTTTTCCTTCACATTGTTATAAGATTTTGCCCTTGCTTGATGTGCCTGACGGTGGGAAGCAGAGTGCCTTTCTCCAGCTAATGAGTACACAGAAAGTGAGAGTTCAGATCCACAGTTCTGACGACAGCACAGTGAAGCTTAGCTGATTAAAGTTGATATAAAACAAATATGCTCAAATTATCTAAAGAATAATGATGAACAAGGCAACCAAACCTGTACATTTTTAATCTACAAAAATTATGTGTAAGTAATTGATGTATAAAACCTGATAGATCCAGATCTCATATATTCCACAATAGTTCTACAGATAACGTCTGTTCTTCAAGCTCCAGACATTGTCCAAACCCTGACTCCAATTTCTAGCTGTACACAACATGTGAAAGGAAATCTTTACACTTCTTTATCTGACATACCACTCAGTATGTGACTAATGAATACTTAAGGTGTTAGACATGAAGTGCCGGGTATGACAGGTCAAAAATGTAGTAGACCTAGACTATTGCTTCAGTTATTGCAGAAGTACGGAGTCATATGGTAATAGATCATACTTCAAGGAAATGTCACAGGGAGCAGCAACACGCTGTGATTAAGGATGCCGGGTGATTGCGAGAAGGGCTAGAAATCAGTCTCTAGCTCCATCCGCAGTTTCACTCCTGACTTGCTAATTAGCTACTTTTTAGACCACAGTTCAGCAAATAAATTACATTTGGGTTTATCATTAAATTCAGGCTAAACTTAAAATGGGATAAGTATTTTCTGCTAGACTGAGGAAATGTTCTCAACTGGAGGAAAAAAAAAACATACAACCCCTCACTTTACAATGAAGAAAACACTGAATTTGTGGTCCTGAGTTTTCAGAGTTTATTAGCTCCTATATTAGTGGAGATACAACCTGTTAAGAGGATGAACAGTTGGTTTATGAGTAAAAAGTTATAATTATAACTGTAACTGATACTTAGCAAATAATTATTCCGGTTGCCAAGAAGGTATAACACAAAAAATGTAAGGTTTGAGCCTTTCCAAAGTGGAACTTTTATCAATCTGAAGTACAAATAGAAACCACAGCTAATAAATACTTAGAGAACATGAAGCACAGAGAACATGAAGCTCCTATTATGTATGCCAGTGCTCAACCCGTCTGACGTGGAGACAATGAGTTTTAAGTTTGTAATGGTGCTAGAATACGTTTTTCAGGTCTTACCCTGGTAGATCCAATCTGATTTTCAGAAGCACCTGCTTTCCATACAGGCACCTAAACAATACTTTCAACAGCATCTGATACCTCCTGACTCCCGGTGTGGCACCCGTGGCCAGATTTTCAAGTTCTTAACATACTCGTTGCTGAAAAACTGGTCCATGTTGACAACCTATATGGTCAACTACCACCCACTACTTAATTCAGCAGAGATGTCTGGGATCTACAGTGAGATCAGATCCTGACCTTTATGTCTGTGTTGAATAAATGCTCATAAATACATTTTTTTTTTTTTCTCTGTATGGACATCAACTAGCCAAAACAACTACTTCTACTACTACTACTACTAGTAATAATAATAATAAATGTATTCCTGGGGAGCTTCTGGAGCTGAGTTGCTTAAGAATTTGCATATAGAACTGCATTTTTAACTGTTAAAAAAGGAAACCTTCTCTAGATTTTATGCTTTTGCAGCAGTTCCTCTTTCATTTGCAGTTTACTTTGTGATTCACTGAGGTCTATTAATATAGTAACCTTTCCTCCACAAAGATTTTTGTCTTTCTCTTTTACTTGGATGAGCTTTTTCATGAAACTTGCAGCATTCTAACAAATCAGAGATTTCTGTCTCTTCATTGAGCTGACCGGTCTAATGGATTCACGAAGGAGTGGTGAGTAGGATCAGTCGGAGTCACAGGCAAACACAGCACAATCATATAGACTTTGATTCCTGAAGAAACCCAGCTAAAAACAACAATTAAAAAAATATTATTCACTTCATCTCTAGTCATCAATTATTTTCTACCCAAGTGTGGCTGAGCACAGTGTGCTAATCATTTCTAAAAATATAATATAAGAAAATCTGAGATGGAACAGTACTTTTCTTGCCCCACTTCTCATTACTCCCTAAGACATGAACTTTTTGGCCTGCATCATCTTCTTTTGTCTTGTCACTCCTACCTGCTGAATTTTTTTTACTGTTACATGAAACATCTTCCTTGGCCATCCATCTTAATGAATCCGTAGGATTTAATTAGGAACTGGGGCAAACCCATGGTTTTCCTAACCTTTTGTCGGTCTGATCCTAGAGGAGCAAGTGTTATGTGGCCCTGTTATCTACTGCTGCTTCTGCCTCATATCTGGAGCCATCACTGCAAGCACTTCTCTAGGACAATGCTCTTCAAAACACTCCTTGAGCCATGGAGGTCTTGTCCTCTCTCTTATTGACCAAGGTGGTAGGTTTGCATGCCAAAACCAAATCTGTTTTCCTTCTTTCAGGGTCACCTGGTGCCTTTTCTCTGTGGGAATGGAGTAAGTGAACCTTCCTTGCAGAGTGTAGCAGATTCTGCTGTGGGAGAGAGAGGTTTACGAGCAACGGGGTGAAAATGGTGTAAACACAGAAAGAAATTGTTTGTTTGGTGAACGCACTTTGCATAAAGTAATCTAGCAACTAACCAAGCTAAACAGCTTTAGTTCCAGAAAGGAAATGCAAATATTTTCATGGTACAAAAACAATCTTGTGGGTCCTTCCCTAGGGCACAGGTTCCAGCCTGCTTGCTATTTCAAGACAGAAAGAGGTTTTCTCTCTGCTGTTTTCAGACCTCTTCCTCCAAGTCTCTTTTGGCAACTGTATGCTGACCACTCAGGAAAGTTCCTGCCCTGATATTCTTTAGTCCAACTTGCCAGCCACTTACTTATATTAATGTTTCATTTTAATGATCTTTGTTGAATCTGTCTCTTCGTTAGGAAAAAACCTTCTCTTTTAAAAATAGTTTAATATTCTACTAGTGTAAGGGCATGATATACTCATTCCTTCACTAAGTTAAATACTAGGAAAGCAATAATTTTCCTGGAGTTATTGATATATGCAAATAAGACTAGGACTTTCTGGGTGTTCTTTTTTCCCCCCCTTTTTTTTTTTAAATACAACCAACCAACCAAATTTCAGCGCTTAGTTCATCTCACCATAGAGAACTGATTCCAATTATTTCTATTTTTTTCAGAGTGCAAGCAGATATAGTAAATACAGATGTAGCCTCAGCTGCTCAATATAACATTTTTCTTACTAGCTTCCCTGCTCCCCAGTGTTTTTTCAATTTGCTCTATTGCCTTCAGAAGTTTCAGTACATATTTTTGCCGCAGAATTTGGCTGTAGTTTCCCATACTGTGGTACTGTTGCCACAAGTGCTGTGTGTTCATGAAAATGCGATGCCACAGATACTATTTTTAAACCAAATCTTCACCTTGACTGAAGTGTAAAAGGTAACCCATTGAGGATACAACACGCTCTGAAAGCTGTTTTTCTGGTGTTTAACGTTGCCTGAACTGTATCCCACCCTTCAGAAACCAGGTAGAACTTTCTGATTGCTTTGGTTGACTGTTTATCAGGAAAGGTGGTTTTGCCTGCCTGGGTGGAGTATTCGTTAGAGTTTGTAAAGCCTGTTTTGTATTAGAAACTTTTGTTAGTATAACTAATGTCCCTTAGGAATGTGATTTTTGGCAATGTTTGATACTGACAACAGCCCTAATGTGGACACAGAATTGGCAGAAGAATTGCTTTTGCTGATATACATTATACTCAGGGTTCTGGAATCAGTAAAAAAAAGCCAAAAGCACTTTTGCCAGCATAGCTATACCATCAAACATTTTTTATGATAGACTTGGCAGAAACCCAGTTTTCACTGCCACACCTCCCTTAATTACTAAATGTTATTTCTTTGGGAGATACACTCAAGCTGCTACCTTATGTGTAAATATCTTTGGCCAGAATACTGTCTGCCATAAATTTTTTTCTTCCACTGGTGGAAAGGGATGAGTGAGAAAAAAATGAAAATGTTTGACCATGTCTGAGTGGCTTCTGACGTTGTACTTTTGTTTCCTCTCACACGTGCATGCATAAATCATGGTGTAGTGGCCACAGCTAATTTTCATTGGAAATCATTACACAGGTAACTGTCACGTTGCCTAGGGTTTATGGTGCTTTTCATCTAATGGTTTCTACTATGTTGTCTCCTGAGCTTTAGTAATGACCAAAGCAAACAGGATGAGAACAATGGAGCTCTGGTTTTTGTAATTTTTCTGATGAGAATTGCAGTAGAAATGAGATCAGGTCCGAAGAGATGTACTGCTTTCTGCCCCAACTGCTCAATCAGTTACAGGCAAATGAAATATGTTTACAGATAGAACTAAAGTGAGCCCTTCAACTTTGCAATCATTGCTAGGTTTAGCCATCAAAAAGATGTAGTTATTTAAACAAACAAACAAAAAAGAAAACATCAGTGAAGCGGAAAGCACATACTTTAATCAAATAAAAAGTGAGGTCTTGGCCACCACTCCCCATATGTTATGTTATATTATGTTATATGTCATGTCCTGTCCTGTTATGCCAGACTGTGGCTGTTTGCATTCCCAAGCTTCCAGGATCCCGCCACCGCTACCAGTAAGGTTGGAAAAGCCCAAGGATGTGGCTTGGTGACATTCACCCACTCCCAACATGAAGTAAGTATCCTGTGATGTTGCTTGTGCCATGGAGTTGGCAGGACTTGTTGCCCAGCTCACCTGCTCTGGCTACGCCAGTCCCTGTGCTCACACGGACCAACCCATCACATCCAGCTTTCATCCAGGGCTTCCTACATAGGTGCGTCCTCAGCTTTCAGACTTCCCATCTCAAAATTAACCTCATAGGTCCCGCTTCTGTCCCAAAAAAATCCTTCCCTAATTCCATTGATTTCAATGACAGAAATATATCTGAGAAATGGATTGAGCTTAGCAAACAAAAAAGTGAGAAAAACATATTGCCAAATGACCCCGTGAGCATCTGCTATTGCTTTTCTCTGTGAGTACAGCATGTGGATTTCCCCCATATCCAAATAGTGCAGTTAATTAAGCACATGCATTTGCTTATTAACTGTCCACATAATACTTAGCATTCCTAAAACCTAACAGTCTAAATCTGCTCTCTGGAAGACTTTGCCTTGAAAATGAGTCAAACTGCACAAACCCACAGTGTCTTATTAAATGACGTTCAAAGAAAAGTAGGAAGTTCAAAGTATGAATTTCAGCTGAGTCTGGAAATGTAAATTGACTATTCGGATCTGTTTCTGGGGAGGTAGCAGGGCATGCAGTGCTGTCTTTTAACACCTACTTGAGATGCCTTCTACGTTAACTCTGTTATGCAACTCTGACAGAAGTCACAGAGTTAAATAAAAAATGTGGGAACAATTAATTGGTCATCCTTGAAGAGGAAACCCAGACAGACTATGCTAATACTCAAGCCCTTTTCTGAGGCCCAGAGGTAAACTGAAATCATGTAGACACTTTTGGGTCAGCAGGGTCCCACTTGCATGGTCCCACAAAGCTACAGGTGCAAATATCCTCTGTAGTGATTTTCTAGCTGAGAAACAGCTAAGCAGTGTATTAGATTGACTGAGCTTTGATTCATTCCTATAAAAGGGAATGTTAAAAAACAACAGCCTAACCATAGAATATTTTGGATTGGAAGGCACCTTTAATGGTCATCTAGTCCAACCTCCCCTGCAATGACCTGGGACATCTTCATCTAGGTCAGGTTGCTCAGAACCCCATCCAACCCGACCTTGAATGTTTCCAAGGATGGCAGGTCTACCACATCTCTGGGCAACCTCTTGCAGCATTTCAGCACCCTCAGAGTAAAGAATTTCTTCTTCACATCTAGTCTAAATCTTCCCTCTTTTAGTTTAAAGCCATTGCTTCTTGTCCTATCACTCCACTCCCTGACAAAGAGTCCCTCCCCACCTTTCCTGTAGGTCCCCTTTAGGCACTGGAAGGCTGCCATAAGGTTTCCCTGGAGCCTTCTGCAGGCTGAACAACTGCAACTCTCTCAGCTCATCCTCATAGGAAAGGTGTTCCAGAGTCTTTCGGTTTAACATAAAATGCCACTAATATTTTTAAATTATTCTTTGAATCAAAAGACTGGATTCTCAAAAATATCTGGCTCTGAAAATGCTTTTAATGGGAATGAATATTTGTGTCATGAGCTAATGGTCCATTCAGAGAAATGAAGTCTGGGGAAAAGTATCTTATTTAAAAGCAAATTTTAAGGAGTAGTTTGAGATGACATGAAAGGGGTTGAAATTTAGAGTTTAAGATAACAAGATCTTAATTTATTATTAAACTATATTAGTGTAACAGTGAGTTACAACTGGCTTGGGGTGCCATTGTCGTTAATATTAGAGACGCTTGATAGACAGTATCAACCTAAAAACCCCCAGAAAATTAAATATTTAACAAAAATTAAATACTTGTTTTCTTAATAGCTCAGAGTAAGCCACTGCCTCTCAAAATGTTTCTCCTTTCCTCCTAGTGTCTGGCAGGGCTTTATCTGCACCAGGTATTCTATTTCCAGATCCTGAATTTCTAAACTACATCTGTAGCAGTGTGAGTAGAAATTACTTAATTTTTATGTAATAAGTGAATAAATTTGCTGTGTTACTCTAAACTTCCACTTCTGACAGCAGGAAAGAGCTCTCTCAACAACATAGCTAGTTGGCTAAAGCATTTGGAGATGGGACATCTCTTTTTTCATTCTTGTCACTGTCAATGACTTACTTTATTATACAAAGTAGGAGAGATTTCTACCCCAAAATCCCATAAGGTCAGGTGGGAAAGGCTGTTTTCTGGATTAGGGGTGTGGGGAGAGAAAGCATTGAGTTCTCTGAATGAAATTAATTGTGCTGCAATTGATTGACCATTGAAATGTTTAAATGGTGATGGCACCATTTCAACTCCATTTTTTTTTTCCCAGATGAAACTATTTGCTGAGTTTTACTCCATGTTGTGACAAGCTCTGGTTGAATAAAACCACTAATTTTGGCAAGTAGCTGATTTGAGGGAAATTGCCCACCAATATTGACACTATTTTCCCCCAAGACAAGCTCAATTTTGCCTTTCTCAATATTTTATATCCTGTTTGATTTATACTTCAGCTTTTTAGAGACAGGATTAAAAAGCTCACGAAGCCTCTTTTCATCAAAGAGGAGCTTCAGCTGTGAGTCCTAAGTGCCACAAAAACACGGGTAGCAAATAACAACAGGACAAGCAAATCATCTCCTCTCCAACCCCTGTGACATTCCTGGTGTAAAGACCATTTATCTTATCTCTCTGTGGCTGTAATCTTTGTCCCTCTAGTCTTTATCAACTTTATCCTGCAAAACACTGAAATGACTGAGAAAAACAACTGTGATACTACGTTTGTGAAAAATTGCTAGTAGCTCTAACTCATGGAACCAAAAAGGACCTTTTCCCACCCTCACCCTCCCAAATGCCTCAGCTTTCCCTCCCCTACAGATGTCTTCTCAGGCAGTTGCCACCCCTTGTTCACTTGCTTCCTCATACCCAGTTGTCTGATTCTCTCACATGCACAGAGATGCCCGAACCGGTCATACAGGTTCAAGCAATTTTGGTCACTGTATTCCTCATTACCTGTAAATCTAATCATTTTTAACCGTGACCTTTATCAGAAGGTCATCCCTTATCCCCCTCCCAGCAAGTTCACTATATTTACAACATGGTGCAGGAAAGCCGAAACCCTAATCCTCTTCCAGTAGCACATGCTGCTTCTTCCTCCTCCTTCTTCTTCCCTGTGTCTATCTCTCCTCCCTCAGGTGAAACTCCCACACCACCTCTCCTGGTTTCAGCTGTAATCATAAACCAGCTGAAGGCAATTATGGGTAATGTAGTTCCCTCGCTCCCTCCCGCCTGTTCCAAGGAGTGATGTGAGGTACCTGCTGCACTGCACGTTCCAGCAGGCATCGCTCAGCACCTCGCAGAGGGAGTCTCACCAGGTGTGCTCCCGGCACCTACCCGAGCCCTGAGCACGCCGGAGATTTTTTTTTCAAAGCTGGAGTGAGAATAAGTGCTCCTTCAACAGCGCCCATGTCTCAAGCAACAACGTAGTTTGGATCTAGGAGAAAACTCTTAGTTTCCAGAATGGTGAGTTTGCCTTTTTGTTGTTGTTGTTGTTGTTTTGGTTTTCGTTTTGTTGTTTAAAATACTTTGGAAGGGCTGAAATATCGGAGTATTTCTTTACCTGATACTAATGCTGCAGTCTGATACCCTCTTTTTGGCTATGGCCAGTGCCAGGTGCCTCTGGAGAAGGGTTGGGACCCATGTGTATGTTTTGACTTGCACGATATTATACCCTAGGGTGGTTTGGGATGTGTGGAGAAAGACACAGTGCTTGCTAAGTGCTGGTGATTGCCTTTCCTGAGAGCCTGAATAATGGTCAACCTCTTTCAATTTTAAATCAAGCTAATATTAAGCTGGACTTTTCTGGCTCTTTCCTGTTGTGAAATCGACTGCTGTAGTTGGGGGGGGGAAGAGGGGGGACGTGTGGGGGGCCTAGCTTTTTTAATTGTTTGTTCATTTAGTTGGTTGTTTGGGTTGGTTTTATTGAAGCACTGTATAAATTCAGACATTCCTCTTCCCGTATGCAGCAGTTGGACTGGCCACTGGCTTTATGCATTGGGGATCAGGAGCATGGAACAGGGTCTGAATGCTGCTATATAACAACCCTCCCCACTAACAAGGCAGCTATTAGAAATCAGAAAAATAGAGTTTAAAGTGCACGCGTGAACATCAAAATATTTGTTCTCTGTTAAAAGAATACTTGAAAGGTAATATCCCCAGGATAAATGGAGGCAAGACTTGTCATGCTGTCAGACCTTGAAGCAATTCCCTTTATGGCTAAATAAAGGAAAAGCAAAGCTGAACTGTCTCTTTAAAAATAGAAGCGTTTAAATGAAAAATAAGAAAGAAACAGTTCTCGTTCTCTTCCCACATCTTATTACCACTCAGTTAATAACACCTCTTCACTGATATAGATTTCTTTTTTGAAGGAGACAGGTTCAAAATCTGAACAGCTTGGGAATAACTTTTGAGTGGCTTTACCCTGAACTGGCAAGAGGCACTCTCCTGAAAGAGGGAGGGAAGGAGGGAGAGGATCATTTGAGCTCAGTAGATCTTGGGGAGGTGCAAGTTGCCACACTGGCAATACTTTTCCCTAGCCCAAAACCATGTATTTGGCAGCGGTTAACATGAAATGCTCCAGTGCAGAACTTGCAAACTGAAAGCAGTTGCAGAGTGTCTGTCTTGGGTGGGAGATATACAATGGCACTTCAAACACAAGCACAAGCTGGTTATTGTCATGCTAGAAGCCATAGAATAGTGTTTACCTTGGGTGCATTAAAAACGTGGAATACCTACAGTTGCACTCACTAAACTATATAGTACAACAATATCCTGTGGGAATGTGTTCAGCAGGCTAATTATATGTTGCAATAGAAAGTTTATTGAGCATTTAAATGTTTGGTTTAAAATGGTGTGCTGTCTCTCTTCCCCCCCTGCTTTCTCCCCTTGTTATGAGAATGGTGACTGGGTTCAATTGCGCTCTTATTTGTTATTCAACTTCCTTTTAACTCTTCATCTCAGTGATTTTCAGCCTGTGGCCCAGGAATATTTGTGTTTGGTGGATTGTCTCCAAGAGATTTCTATGAAAGGTATCCTAGGGAAGTAAAAGCTTTGAAATTCTCTACCTCTGAAGTTGGATGCCTTTCCTCAACAGATAACTCGAGCTCCTTGAGAAACTACACGTGTTTATGTTACCATAAACTTTGGCATAAGTCCCTGCAGGGAAGTCCACCCTGGAAATATGAATACAAGATAGGTTGACAAAACACCAAAAGTACATACAACGCTGAAAAATAAATTGTGTTGCTGTAAAAGACAAAAGTCTGGCTTTTGGGACAGAAGAGCAAGTTGGTCAGCCTAATCCAATGGTCTCTAAAGGATGTCCTGTCTGGAGAACTGAGCTCTAAAGTAGTGGCAGCTGCAGTATGACAAACTTCTGCATCCTAAACTTTGGTATGTACTTGCAAAAAAAAAAAAAAAAAAAAAGAAAAAAAAAAAAACGTAAAGAATAAGCAAAGCTCTGTCTTGAACTATAGAGTTTTCCATCCCTTCTCCTATAAAATACTGCATAGGATCCTGTTACCTCATAGATCCCACAATGGAAATGGAGCATGACTGGAGAGGAGAAAAGGAGATGTTTCACCAGCATCCCTTTCCTGACGTTCCTGTACTCTGTTGCTACCAGAGAATTAACTCTGGTTTGACCTTCTATCTTTTTAAAAAACCATTTCTGTGGAAAGCTTCTCTGTAACCTTCTTTCTGCAGTTCAGTTCATTTCCTTCCACTCTGTATTTTGAGGAGCAGACAGGATTTTTTTTCAGAAACTGAACTCTGGAGTAAAGGTTAGGACATACACTCATGGGTAGCATATATATGTACTGGCTTTGTAATACTTTACCATATTTTCATTTGCTTCTCAGTACAGACCAGTATCTTATTTGCATTTCCGCACATTGAGCACACATCCTTGTTAAATTGCTGAGGATCATGCTTAAACTTTTTCTGAGAAACTACAACCAGTTTAGAAATCAAGATGTATGAGTAATTTTAAATTGCTCCTCCAAAAGCACCTCTCCATGTTCTTATCTACAGCAAACTTAGTCTTATGCTGTTCAATTCATTAGACTTTCAAGTAGTTCATAGTCTGCTCTAGTGATAGCAATCTCAGTAATTTCGGTTTATGAGCAAACACCAAAGTTGATATCGCTTTCTGCTGACCTTCCCGTCCCACCCTGCAGAATTTACTCAAAGCTCCCATTGTATAGCACAATGAATGGAGGCGCTGGGGCACTTCCCTACCAAGGACTGGTGGTGAAGTTGGATCAGCGTTTTGAATCACTGAGAACTTCAGAAAACTGAAACAAAGTTTTAGAGCTTGCAGCAATTTGGGGCTTTCTTTTGGCGTCCTCATGATGCAGAGGAAAAAAATGTTAATTTTGGATCCAGACATCCTTTTCAAGGAATCTTACAGGAGACATATACTACTTAATTTCTGTAACAGTGGGAGTCCTTTTCTTGCATACTTGAGCTTCACCTCATAAGATGGTCTGCTCAGGAAGAAGCTGAATATTTTTTTGTGTGTGTGTTTGTGTGTAAAGCTGCATTATTTACCTCCCAAAACTGCCTCCCCCTTGCCGTGTGGGTGACTCTGCAGGCTGAAATGCTCTGGAAAACCAGTGAGTATTCTGGCAGCCCAGGAGAGATTCTTCTAGGTCTTCTGCTATGTACAAATATTATATATATATATA
>VZRU01021369.1:163219-173543 GCA_013398155.1 Pedionomus torquatus | reverse complement strand
TATATATATTCTGTATTTACAAAAAGACTCTGTATGACAGTTATTTGAATCCAAAATGTAAAGAGTTGAAACTCTTTGTCATTTTCTCCAGCTTTCCCACTGGGAAAAGATCTTTCTGAATTATTAGGGGGAGTCTTCCTTCACTGCGGACTCGGAGTACTTTGTCTTTGTGTTCTTCTTTACTATACACCCATGAGGTAGGGAGCTGCCATTTTTGTTTGGGTATGTTCTTGCACTACATTTAAGCTGCCGTAATGGTTACCTGCTGCTGAATAGGGCAGTCCCATTTTTTGTACCTTGCCATTACTTCCCACAGGCCATCACAGGTGAACACTGACTCATGGTGCCTCAGCCCAGCTCCCAGTAAGACCAGATAAGCACCAGTGTTGATGCAAAGGAGACGGAGGACTGCTGCTTTCTGGAGCAGCCAGCCAGACAGCCACCCAGTCGGATGGCATCCCCCTGAGCAGGCTTAGCCTCCGGCGAAAGGCCAGGTGATCCTGTCTCTTGTTTAATGTCTTAAAAACTTGGGAGATTTGACCCTAGTTATATCCCAAGCTTACTCTGAATTAATTCTTTCATCTCTGTCTCTTGCCATGGAGGCGTAGAATACTTCCCTGTATGACATGGGAGTTAACGAGTATTTAAATTGATTCTAAAATGCATTGGCTCATTTTAATCTGCACTGACCTCTAGTTAGATATAATGTTATTAATTCGGGTTGTGTCTTTACTTACTAAGACAAACTGCCAACAGCCTTGCTTGTCCATCCTGTCAGTCATCTCGCAGTCACGCCAAAGCAAACAGCTCTGTTCCCACTGGCTGCAACAGGCTGGACCACAAAACACTTGTGCAGCAACCTGAGGAGGAGTTGAGTTGCCACCTGAGCCCACATCTGTAAAAAATCCAAAAGTTTCACCAGCAGATTTGAAGTTTGTGTCCGATCAGTAACAACTCCTACAGCCTGTCTTTTTTTTTTCCTGTGGTCTCATTGGGGCCAAACTGTGGATGTGTATTTACATGGAGAATAAGCTGTATTTCTACATGTACTTAGCTGTCTAATTAAAAGGAAATGACTTTGTCTGAAGTAACTGGGGGGAGGGGAGAGGCAGCTGGCAAGACTTTTATGTAGTTTGTTTTTATTCATATATGATCTCATGCAATACCAACTTGGAGCCCTGGAGAAAAGCCTATGATGTGATGATAACCTTTTTATGAGTTTGCTCCCTCTGATCCACTAGCCTGAATTTAACAGGATCTCTGTAAAGGTGGGAGGTGTGACGCAGCAGGGAGACAAGAATTCTCTATGCATGGTACTGCCCTAATTCTTGCAGCACAAATTGTCACTTGTTGCTCCATGTGAAATTATAGTGCTACAAACATGAGTAACACCAGTCTGTTCTGCTCAGTGATTACTTTTTTTTTTTCTTTCCTTGCCTTTCTTCTTATTTGAAATTTGATCTGTTCTTTAGTGTGGATACTAGTTCTTCAGCTCTGGATGGAGACTGCTAACTTGCTTCCTATAAGTTATATATACAGACAGCAAGGGAAATTAATAGCATCACAATCATTCATAAAATCTCATCAGTTTTCTAAGGAACCATCTAATAGTTCCCAGCAGAAGCAGCTTCTGATTGAAAAGTTTGTGTTATCTGTCTTAAGGGATGAGAAGAGGGAAGCTAAACACAAACCTGTCCCCTTGCTTTTCATATATAGGACAGACTAAGAAGTAACAATGCTGTATAGTCCTCCAGATAGATGGTACACAGGACATTGCTTACCCTAACTCCCTAACTCACCAAGTTTAAAAACCTCCAAGCTAAATTCTGCATAGTTTTGAGGAGAGAGTGGGAAGCTAGCATGGTTTTCCCAGTGAGATAACTGCTTTTTTTTATTATTGGTTTTTTTTGTTTGGTTGTTTTTTTTTGTTTTTTTTTTAAGCACTATGGAAGGATGATGACTGAGGGATGTGTGTGTCAATCTAGTTGCGAGCTCTTAATGCATGCATTATCCTGACAAATAATTTCTTTATCTCATCAGTGGAGAGCAAGAGGTGCATTTAATGGCTCTCAAAGTTACCTTTCTGTCTGCCAGAGAGCAGTTACTTGTGCTCTGCTGGCTGGATCCCATCCACAGTTTCTTGCCTGTCTTGCTCTGCCCGGTGGATGCTAATACAGCTGAGCAGAAACATGCTACTAATCTGGAAAATATGTGAGAGCCCTTTGTACCTGGGAATTCCCTGGTGTATTTTTACCAAGAATGGCTGTACTCCAGTCACAAAACACACAAGGAGGAGTTACTGTATGCACAACGGTCATGCCCTCCAGAAAAGCAAGGATTTTCTTGAGCAACCTGGTCTAGTGGGAGGTGTCCCTGCCCTTGGAACACGATGATCTTCAAGGTCCTTTCCAATTCTAACCATTCTATGATTCTATGATTTCCCTGGTCTTTTCCTCATCTCATGTAGTATATGGTAGCAGAAACCGGAGGACAATTTGCTTGAAGTCTGAACTGAATGGAAGTTGCATTCACCGCCACTATGATTTTTTTTTTTTATTTATTTTATATTTTTTCTAAAAATAATTCATTATCTCAGATGTCTAAGTTTTGTTAATGGTCAGCTGTTTTACCAGATAAATAAAAAAAAAAATGGGGGAGAGAAAACAGTGTGGAGCGTGTGTGGATAAGTCAGTGATTTACCGCTACCTGTTATCCATAGCTGCAGTTTACTTGTATCTGATTTTTGGTATGTGATTTCTGCTCGTAGCTGGAAAGGGAGGCCAAACCTTGCAATGCTGAGGGCTGTCAGAGGTGTTACAAATACCTGCCCTGCTCTCAAGTTAATTGCCTTCTCAGGGTGTGGACACTTTGGGACAGAGAAGGGCTCTTGCGATATTTATGCAGTTGACTTGCAGAGCCCTGGTCTTGGTGGCAGTTTTCTTCCCGTGGAGCTTACACATCCTGTGCTCTGCCACTGATTTCCCGAGTGGTCTGGGACAAGCTGTTTAGAGCAGGATTTTTCTGTGGTTAACACTTGTTTACACAGTTCTTATGGTAAGTGTAGAAGATGCTGGAATGTGGCGAAAAGCCTCTTTGTGTTTTTGTCTTTCCGTCTGTAAACTTGTCTACCTTCCTTCCCCCTCCCTCCCCATCTCTGCCCTTCCTTGTCTTAAACAATCGGTTCCTTGTCACCAGGCTATGTTTGCTATGTATTTGTACAACCCTTAGCAGAGGCGTGCTATTCCAACTAGTTCTACCAGGATAAAAATGAAAAAAGTAAAAGAAAACTCTGATTTGGGTCCCGACAGAACATAAACATTAGCTCAAAATTGAAACTCAAAATTGTTTTTTTTTAAAAAAAAAACAAAACAACACCAAACCCCCAAAACCCCACAAACATTTTCAGTTGAATAAAAAAATATTCAACTTGGCATAATAACAGCTAAATAAAAGTCTGGGGCCTTGATTCTGCATAGGAAGAGGAAAGATGATTACTTTGTGTCTTTTGGCTTTGAAATCTGTGAATAAATCACATTTAGTGATTCTGAAACAGTCTGGCAGCTGCACTAACTGCCAGGTTTTGAGCTTCTGTGCCTGTGGTGCCAAAATTGGTGTGTCTTGAGCCCTTTTACTCTAGGGACTTGTAGATCTGGAAGGCTGAAAACCCTTCATGTTTCTTAGGTGGCAAATCACCTCTTCTAATATGGAGAAAGTGAAGCAAAAGCTCATTGTCTTTTCCTCCAGGCAAAAAGTTCACTTACGGATTATGGGTTAAGCCTAAGGTTTTTTTAATGCTAATCTCTAAAGAATGCTAAAACAAAATTACTTGCATGAGTTCTGGTGATTCAGCATCCTGAATGATGACGACAGCCATTGACTTACCATTGTTAATCAGCAATGTTAGATTAATTTGAACTAGTAATAAATAAATGAAATGAACTAAAATATCTTTCACAACAGAACAAGCTGCTTAGCTTAGTTTGTCAAAACTGTCTGGGTGTACAGTCATTTGTGCTTGGTGTGAAGTTGAGCAGAGTATCCCGAAGTTCTGAAGATTAGAAATTGAGTGAAATTCAACAAATATCTTTATGTGCTCTTACTGATGATCTGCTGATTGATTCTTCTGACTTCCAGTGGACATGACATAGCTATAAAATAACAACCATAAAAACACTACGTGATTAAAGTCTTTCAAATCATGATGATTCAAGTTTTGAGCAGTTGTATACGTTTCTGTTTATTGCAGGCAAAGCCATCCGTGCAAATATAACCCTGGCTTGTGACCTTGTCAGGAGGTGACCTAAACTAACTTGCAGCACAACATTCAGACTGTAAACCTCCAGGAATACTTGACAAATTGAAGTTTAGATGAAGTTTCGGAAGCAGAACATATTTAATCTGAGGTTTGATTTTTCACACCTCGTGGTTTTCTTTCCCTTTTTGTATTAGGCAGCTCATTGTTGGAGAGACTTAAGTTCTGTAAGTATCTGCTTGTCAACACCAATGACCTGAAACATAGTAGAATAACAGCTATCAAAGGGAGACTAAAAAAATCATCCAATAAATTGCACAGCCAGGATTACATGACTCTAAGACAAAGGGATGTAACAACAGTCTCCTGCCTGAATACAGCCAAGGAAAAACACCTTAAGCAAAGTAACTTGCCATCAAACATCAAGGTGTGTTTGATTTGACATTTATAAGTTAAATGTTAAAATGGTATCTACACATTATGACAGTTTTATACTTTAATCAAGGACCTGCTGACAGTGATGTCAGGGATACGTGTCTAATGGTAGGAGTGAGCCGCTTGATCAACGATCTTTCAGCTGCACTCTGAATGTTTTGTGTATGCTGGTCTCTGTAGAATACCCATAAAGTAACAAATTTGGTTAGAAAAATCCCCAAGCAATAGAATTTTGTGTATGTGATTTTACAGTATTTCATGTAATGCTTTTGAACCCTTATTATCTTGAGAGGTAAGAGCCAATTAAAGGTGCAACACTTGGGACTTGCTGCCAAGGAGGTGACACAGGCAGGGAAATGCTTTGATTGTCAAAGTCAGTGACCTTTTGGAAAAGCCGCAAATGCTTCCTCCCACATTTTGGCACAAATGGAGCAAGGACAGTAAACTTATGAAAATGAAACCAGAAAAAGTGCTTCTTTACGGTTGACATCTTGAAGGTGTTGCTAAATAAGCTAAACTCTCCGAGATAACACATGGCAGGATCCTTCAGGTTCCTAACTAGGAAAGTCAAAGTACTAAAGAGTGCTGTTATAAGTGTGGGCTGGATTTCAGCTTCTTGCTCTTGTAGCCTCGTACCTGGTTTATTTCTGTTGGAAGCGAAGATTTCTCTGCTATTACAGATCAGACTGAAACTCATCAGCTTAGAGGCACTCCAGCTTCACAGAGGTATTGACCCCAAATGAAGTGCCCTATGCTGTAGGGACTTTGCACCCTGGGCTGTTTAGTGATATTTAAGACACTTGTCTGCTCCTTCCAATCTGCTACAGCCAATATATGGAATACTGTTGATAGTTCCCTCCAGAAGGGAGATATTAACCTCCCTTCCTGCAAGACTGGCTGTCAGAAAAAGCTCAACTCTTAAGCAGGGTGTGAACATTTCCTTTCAGGCTAATAGTTGTGAAATTAATGTGGTTTTGCACAATGTTTAAATATCGTAGTGGTCTCAAATCAATCTTCTGAAACTGACTTCCATAACCTGACAATAGCCCATATAGCAGGTTTCACTTCATGTACCAGGTGATTATTCTTTCTAGTGAAGGGAGCATCGTACGGCTGCTGAGGTGGTTTTGGATGTAAAATGAGGCCCAGGATTTTTCTGTGTAGCAAGTCAGAGAGGTCAAAGAACTGCAACTGTTTAATAGTATAAAATACTGAACATGTACAGTGTCTGTGAAGGGTGACACAAGCCAAAGGATTGACACCAGGATCTTCAGAAGGCTGGAGAGTGGCCACCTCTTGCAGGGGCTGCTGTATCGGTGAAAGTTAATTAACTGCATGTGAAAATTCTTGAGACTGCAGGACTGACTGGAGTCATGGGGGCTTTATTTGGGGGATGAGTGGGACAGGGACAGAGTAGGGCGGAAGCTGGAGATAACATGCTGAAATGCTGTAATTATATCTAAGAGTTACTGATCTGCAGCCCTCTGCTTCTGCTGGAAAGGCAATAACTTCAGCTGTGGTGAATGATAGTAAAGATTGCTGAGGCAGAAAAAATGAAATAAAAAACTGAGCACACACTTTGAACTGATAGAGCATAATCTGCAGCATTTCTGAATCATTTTCCTGAAGATTTTCTTCAGGGTTAGCTGAGAGGCACTGTTTGGGAATTTCATAAGTTTGATTTCCATCCAACTTTCCAAGCAGTCTGCAACTACATCACTCCAGCCATTATTTGTACTTGAGAGTATCGGAGAGATTTGTTGGGGCAATTTTTTTTTTTTTCAACTAAACTGACTATTTTTTGTGTATAGAGGATGAAATTTTTGATAAATTAGGAATTGGTTTTGGTTTTCTTCCCCGTTGATGTGTGACTTGAGTTGGAAGTCTTCTTTATTACAGTGCTAGAGACACTGACCCCCTCATTTGCTGTCTCTAGCACAGTAGCGTAGCCAGCACATCTGTTTGGTGTTAAGGAAGGAAATAAGAAAGAAGGAAATGACATCTTCATGTCTTCTTTCTCCTCCATCACTGTCATGCTAAATGAAAAGAAGAATCATAGAATGGTTAGAGTTGGAAGGGACCTTGAAGATCATTGAGTTCCAACACCCCTGCCATGGGCAGGGACACCTCCCACTAGACCAGGCTGCTCCAAGCCCCATCCAGCCTGGCCTTAAATACTTCCAGGGATGGGGCATCCACAACTTCTCTGGGCAACCTGTTCCAGTGTCTCACCACCCTCACAGGAAAGAATTTTTTCCTAATATCTAATCTAAATCTTCCCTCTTCCAGTTTAAAACCATTACCCCTTGTCCTATCACTACACTTTCTGACAAAGAGTCCCTCTCCTGCTGTCCTGTAGCTCCCTTCAGATCCTGGAAGGCTGCTATAAGGTCTCCCCAGAGCCTTCTCTTTTCCAGGCTGAACAGCCCCAGCTCTCTCAGCCTGTCAATGTCAAGAAATGACATTAAGTGCTTTTTTTCGTGGCAGATGACGTGAAGAGATGCTATAGAGCTGAGAAGGAGATTTATTGAATGACTAGGCACTCATCTGTGTACAGTGCCTGTTCAAGCTAATCCTGAGCATTTCCTGCTCTCAGCTGCATCATCAAATTTTGCTCCCCAAAGTCAGTGGTCTTGGCTTGGAAGGAAGAGCTGGAACCAGTGAGGAGGCAGGGTGCCTGTAGCAGCCTGAGGGGTAGGGTTGTTAGGAAGAGAGAGCTGGAACCTCACTGTTGCTTTTGAAAATGAATAGACACAATGGGAGATTAAAGTCAGCATAGCCTTGAGTAAAGTGAGGGACTTCTCTGATTTGTTGTATGAGCTTTGATCGATTTTTTTTTTGGATCACCAAGTGGCTGGTGAGAACCTCAGGAATGATTTCTTTCCCCGAGCCCTCCATGGAGGCAGGGTGAGTGAATATAGATCCTTAAAATGCTTCCAGTTGGTAATACAATCTATTGCAATATAATAGTGTGGTTTTCCTGGATGGGAAACCTAGGTTTCCAAGAAGGTATTGCATCCAAAAGAATGGTATGTATTGCCAGAGGAAGAACTGCTGCTGGAAAGACAGTTGGACGCTGTGATGCAATAGAGAAAATGAAGGTGGATAAAGAATGTAGGGACTGGAGGAAGAGGAGACCTGGAGTGACTATCTCCCTCAATTCTTAATTTCACTTAACAAAAAATAAAAGAAGAGAATATTTTTTAAGAGTGACTTCTTCCTGCTGCATACAAATGGATGAGATTGGATATATTATTCTTCTTATCATACCAAGCAGTAAGGAAAAAAAGTATAGCTGCTGCTTTGCAACAGGTAGAAATAGACAGCTCAATCAATGAGCCTGGAAGGCAGCTAGGCTTAAGAACTAAATTTAGATACAAAAGAGCATGCAACCAGGTAGGAACTCACCTCAAATCTTCTTGAACTTGACCATTCCTTTACAAGAAGATCACAGTGATACTGTAGAATAAAGTACTTCATATATTTAAAAAAAACTCCCCCATACAGTTATTAAACTACCGGCAGTACTGGAAGCAGCTCTTTCTCATTTTCGTACATAGGCTGCCTTCTTCATCTGAAATATGTAGTCCTCTGTCTAGAGATGAATTATTAAATGGGATCTGATATTGCATAGCAGTTTATCTTCCTCTGACTTTGTTTTTGTTGTTGGGTCACTAGCATTTTAGTGTCCATCTAGAAGTCATATTATTTTGTAAAAGTATTCTGTAAACCGTGCTATTAATAAATAGTTAAAGGCCCAATTCAGAGATTTGAATGTCCTTCATTAGTAGAGAAACTATCAATTTAAGCATGAATCCTGTTTGAGAGAAATAAGAGGGTTTTCTGCTTGTCAAGAGCATGTTGTAATTGCTATGTAAAGGGAGAGTCTGCGATATAATGAGAGGTACTGGGTTTGGCTTTTAGAGGACAAAATACATTTTTATGAATTCCCCTCCCTTCTTCCCTTCAAAATTGCAGTGTCAAAAATAACTTTAAAATATTGGCAGGTGTACAGTAATGGACAGCTCAGCCTATTATTAACAACACAGGCAAAAATGTTTTAAATGTGATGGCGTCACACGCTTGGAGAAGAGTTCTGACCAAACTTTGGGGACTATAATTGCCATAAAATGCAACAAAGAAAAAGTGAGCTTTCTGCAGCACACCTTGGAAAGTGTCCATGTGATTAAGACTCCCTCTCTGATGCTCTCTTCATTATATTCCTAAAGTTCCAAGGGTTATTAAACAAGTTCTTCAGTCAAAACAGATCAATACATAAAAAAATGGGTATCAGTTTTTCCTTGTAAATATTATCACAGTTTATCAAACGTACTACTTGTGCTGTTACATATCCTTTGTGTCTGTTGGGTAGTCAGTCAAGTAGAGCAAAATGTAATATGTGGATGTACTGAAGAATAGTTTCGCTTACGGTTATTAACTCTGTAAACTAACTTCTAATGACAACCAGAGGAGTCCTTTCCAAATGGATGTATTTTCTTCCACCATATATAATGGAATTACTTTCCAACACAGGTGGCTGCCTGTTTTATTTGCTTTTTCCCACACTGAGCTGGTCACGTCACCCATCTTGCATCGTTTCTGCCCTCTCGGTATTGAATTTCCTTTCTACTCCCCAGGAATGATGGAACAAGTGAATGACATGAGTCCTGTCCTGTCCCCTTTCCTGCCACTATTCATGCCCTACACAACTGGGATTTCTTCTTGGCTGGTTTATACACTACGAAAGCTTGCCTGATGTAGTTCAAACATTGCAAAACTCATTCCCCATGTGTATTGCACGTTAGCTTATTTTTGGTGAGGGTGTTTTGTGGGTTGTTTGGGTTGTTTGTTTTTTTTTTTTTCTCCCCCCATATTAACCAACACCAAGTGGAAGTGGTTCCATTCGCCTGACAGTGCAGGCTTTCTGACATGATTTTTTTTTTTTTTCCCCTGGAACAAAAATCTGCCATGCATATGGGAAGAGACCTTTCTAGTCCTCTCTCTCATCAAAAGCATAGCACGCTGCAGTGGCATCTCTTTCAAGGTGCTCACCTCAGCTTGCTGTAAGCAGAGCACCTTGAGAGTGAAGGCACCTTCTATGTGTCTGCACATCAGGCTGAATTTAGTTCAGGGGTCCCATTGCACGCTTTACTTGTACATCTTCAGTCTACATCTGTCCAAAATAAAGTGGCAGCATCCAGGCATCATACTGATGGGCAATTTGGTTCTACAGTTGGATGATCAAGACTGGCTCCTAGCATAGACACAGCCACATCACTTTGTCATACTTTTTTTAGAATGGAATAGTAAAAAGAACCCACCATCCTACATGTTTGCAACACACTCAAATAATACAGGTCCTTAAAATCTGTTGTTGACATAAAGTTCTTAAAATTGTAATTAAAGAGCTATGAGCAAGTAAAACACTCACCCTTCCCTGCAGGTGTGCTCCTTGGTGCATTCTGCAGAGGAATTCTTCCCCTACCTGTGCTTAGCCCTTAAATTTAAGAGTTTTTTGTTTCTGAGGTATGAGGTAACTCATAAGTGCCTAATTATCAGTTCCTAATGAAGAACTACTTTACTACCTGACCTGAGTTTGATTGTCTGGAAACTGTTACTCTTTGCTATCCACCCAGA
>VZRU01021369.1:68101-158250 GCA_013398155.1 Pedionomus torquatus | reverse complement strand
TTTTTCCCATTGGTTGGACTAGATGATCTTAAAAGGTCCTTTCCAACCTAGGTGATTCTGTGAAACAGAAATTTCTACCTGAGATTTTCTTCTTCCTCTGCTATGTTTTCTTTCCCACGTAGCAGTGCAGCAACATGTCTGCCAGCAGCACTGTATGTCCTGAGTCACTGGCTTTGCTGGGTCCAACAACTCACTCTGCTCAAACAGCAGAGTACACCTGGCAAACTGCTTCTTGCCCTCCTACAGAAAAATGCCATGTCTCTCAGCAGCTGCTCAGGTTCACTTGCTGATCACCTCCGTAGCTGATCTCTTTCCAACCTCTTCACTTCCTCGTGCCCTGCTCACTTCACACTGTGAGCTGACACACCATCAGTCAGATAATTCTTTGCACCATTAAACACTTGTCAGTTGTCATCTTTCTTACTCAGTAGCTACAGCAAATGAAAAGTTTAGCTTCTGATTCTTCCTGTATATAATTCCCTCTTTTAGCAGAAAAAGGGTCTCATAGTTTTCCCTTTAACTACCGATGAACACAGTGATATACCCCACATAACACGGATCTCTTGTTAATGATCGTTCTGGATTTGTCCAGGTAAGATCCAAATTAATAGAGTTGTCCTATAGGGAGTTTCATTTGGGATGCTACTTCATCACAGAATGCACCCATGGAAAAGGGTGAGCATTGGGTTTTCATATTTTCCCAGTCTCATACAAAGGGACTGGGGCTTTGTGTGTTCCCAGTGCTGAGGATGGAACACAGGAGAGACAGGACCCAGCCCTGGTGTCAGATCATGTAACTCTGCTCAGGAGGCACGTTGTCTGGTACCTGATGGCATGTGTACAGCTTATCCCCAGCACTTCTCTTATCCCTTGAAATACTGACCAAACATGGTCATCTTTTGCACAGGAAGGTTTGTATTTGGTTGATATTTGGCCGGCCCAAAGACATTCCTGAATCACGAGGGCCTCCTCGTCGTGCTCTCCTACCAAGGAATGCTTTCAGAGCAGGGGAAGGTCATGACTTATTTTTGAAAGTGGCTTTCCTTTTCAGTATCCCCCTTTTCTGTCTTTGTGCCAGGCTAGAGGTGAAGGTTTTAAGGAGTTCCCAGAGGGAACTTTTAGGAAATGGGTCATTCTGTTTGCAGAAATTCTTAGCGTTTATAAAACTTCTATATGCAATCTCGTCATGTCTCTGTCAACATACTCACACTGCATGAAGAGACTGGTTTTCTTTTTCTTTCTCTCTCCCTTTCCCTTCCCCCAGGGTTTCCTATTTTAGCCTCTGTGCATTTACTTGTACTTTTGTGTTCTCTCCTTATCCTTACTTGCTGTCTCACACTTCATACAGCACTAAGATAATTGTGGGTTTTTTTAACTATTTAAAGAATGGTTCTTAGATGAATATGTCAATTGATCCTTACATCTTCAGTGAATAGTACTGGCAACAAATATACTGGTGGTGTAAAAAGTAGACTTTCATTTTGCACAATTATTGCAATTTTAGACTATGGATACCTTACACTGGTGACTAAAACTCCCCAAACCCTGAAGCAGAAGCCTGAGATAAAAACTGTGCACGTTCATACATTGGGTGTGCAGTTTTTCAAAGTTTTGAGATGCAGAAGGAGAGCAAAACTTGTTTCCTTTGAAGAAATCAGTACATGTTATCAAAGACACTGTCCCTGATTGGAGAAGGGAAGAGCGGTTCTATTTTTATACAGGTGTGATACGTCTGATCTTAGAACTATGGTGTTGGGACTAAGGACGTATTTTAGTTTCCAGTTTGATTCTGGTAGGACGTTAATAGCAGAAGCCACAAAGTGTTGGCCTTGGAGGTTAGCTTTCACTTCCATCTGAAATTAGGACTTCTGAGGCCAACACCTGAGATTTCTGTTAACAGAGGAACCTGAAAGCGAGTACAGTCCTGTGACGGCAGCGCGGCTGGGTGACTGTCAGGCTTAGCCTGACCTCAGCCTTTCGTTCTGCCTGGGAGCAAATCAGCAGCTGAACAGATTGCCATTAGCTGACGGTAGCTCTTGTAAATTGGCACTTTTTGTTCNGGGGAGGGGAAGAGATGTCTTACATCATTGCGTTGTGCAATGGAAACAGAGAGCTGACTTCCATTTTCTATTCAGGGATGCTTTGATATAAGGTATGCTCCTTTTTTCCTGTAATTTACCTACTAGAACTGTAACTGAAAATTCCTTTTTCTCACAGCCACAGTAAAACCAGGCCTTATACATCTTTTATTTATTTTTTTTCTCCACTTTAAAGAAGATAAATTGAAATCTTAGGTGGCAATTGCTGCTGCAGAAGCAGCAGGCTGCAATGTTTCAGGCTCCTGAACAAAGATGACTCTTACATCCTATGGATGGACCCAAAAACCTGCTGGTTTTTTTTCCACTTTTTCTCCTTTTTTGGGGGGTGGGTGGGTGTGTTTTGTTTTTTCTTTTCTTTTTAACCGTATGTCTTAATGTCTCTATTGCCCATCAGCATTTATTCCTCAGTACTTGTAGGATCAGTGAGAGGATTCTGGGAAAGCCACTAAATGATCCATCATTTTATAACACTGATTTAATGAGGTCTTGTGTACAAAAATGTCTTGAATATTTAATTTTCTCCACTTTCTAATTCTGGAAAACAGTAACTTCAGCGTGTAGGATCCCCAATGCTCCTTTAAAGACCTGCAACTCCTCTTTCTGGGGCAGCTGGAAATAGCATTGGCAAGTGGTACCTTGGGAGGTCCATTCTCCTGTTGTCTGCCTCAGAGGGATGCTCCTTCTGCCCTGTCCTAGCGATCAGTTGGCCATTGGCCCTCTGTCTTTCAACCACAGCATCTGGTTTACAGCTCTCGTGTGGCTCAGTCCATGCGAAAACTGCATCAAAACCACACAGAACTTCTTGTAGCCAGAACAAGGAAGAGGAGAGAGCTGAATGTCCTCTCTTGGGCTGTTGCTGTGCTGACATGGGCCCTTCAGAAGGGTACTTTAAGTCATTTTTGTGCAGAATAAAATCTGACCTGGGGCTGACTCAGGGAAGAGCAGCATAGGAAGAGTAATAAAGAAGAAAGGGTGTAAATATTTCATATTAACTTGCAAAGGAAGAAATGGATCTAGCTCCTTCCCTTTAAGGTTTCTGAACAAACTTATCCATAAAGATGAATTAGGATGTTTATTTAAAAAAAGTAAATTTATTCAGGACCTTCTGAACAAGAAGTTATCATGCAATTGGCTCAGTTCCAATTGCAAGACACTTAATTATGTGAGTCATTGGACTTCATTGTGGACTGGGGTAACGTATTGTACTACAGCTGTAGTGTCTGGTGTTTTCACTGCAAATTATACAGCAAGACTCACTCAGGATTGTGATGCTCTTGGGCAGACTCCATAAATTTACTCAGAACAGAACTTCACTCCCCCCCTCATTTCAACAGTTTCCCGTTTTTCAAAACATATTTGCTGATGTTTTATATGTTTAACTGTTTTCTAGGAGGAAAGCACTTCCAGTAGTGGAACAGCTTCCCTAAGCAGTGGTGAGATTCCACGGAGCAGATCAGAGGGGACTTTGATTGATGTGGATGACCGAACACCTTCAGCCAGCTACAGTATGTCTCTGTAATTTTCTATATTAACGCCTTACATTGAAAACTCTCAGTAGTGTCAAGAGCTCTAAAAACCCCTGTAGAGCATTATTTTGGTTTTTTGTTTGTTTGTGGTGGCTTTTTTATTATTTTATTGTATGTGGTTTGCACTACTTGGGTCATCGTAGATGTCCTTGGACTGAGAAGACAAGGTGTTGTCACAAAGTTCCCTAGGAAAAACTTGCTGAGAAGTCCTTTTTCCCCTGCCATAGCAAATGTGGGCTGGGCAAGTTGAGAGGAAGAGCTGGAATCATTTCCCTTTTATGATTAAATGCTATGTATGTTCATTGGGGTCAGGATGGGGAAGAGAAGAGGAAGTTCTTAGACTAATTAAATTACTGTAGGATTTTAAGAACCAGGAAAAAAAAAGTAATTCTGGAGTTAACCCAGCTTAAAAACTGGAGTCTTAGCAAATCTGATTTAACCTCATTGCTATTTTAACCCCAAAATTAAGAAAACGTTCCCCTCCACAAAGTAGGCATTCTCTTAGCTTTTCGTCCAGTAGCAGATGTGAGTAACAGTGGGCCTGATGCTTGCTGTGTGAGTGGGGTGCAGGAATTATCTCCTCGTTAACCTACTGCATCCCAATAATGTGGTTACCTTGGCGTGAGAAAATGTCCAGCCTAATGACTCAGCTTCTGTCAGGGATTCCTGCTCAGACTTTTCATGTGGAAGCCTGCCCTTTAGAATAGAGAAACAAACCCTAATTTTTCTTTTGGGATTAATTAATTAATTTTTTAATAGTTAATAATGATGTGACCATAATAGCATCACAGGGCAAGGAAAGCTTTTTGGCCTGTGGGCAGAAACAAAGGGACTTTTCAGTTGGTTGAACTTCCCAGCTCTGTCTGGTGACCCTGGTCAAGGCTGAGTGCTAATGGGGCAGGCGTCTGCCACTAGGCTTGTTCCCCCTGGCAGCTCACCTGGAAGGCTCTTGTCAACAAAATGCTAGACCCTTCCAGATGGGCACCTGGGAAATGGCTAAATTTCACTTTGGTTCTTCCAAATTGGAATTTTTCTGGAATGGTGGAAGAACTTAATGATTTTACTTTCTGTCACAATTCATGACAAATGAAACTAAAAGAAAAGTACTAAAATGTTGTTATTTTTTTTATTTTTGTGTCTGAATGCACTGTTATTCTTGCAATTACGCAATAAATAGTAACCTTGGAGATGGAAAGTGTAATATTGAAGGATATAGATATACTGAAATAATAGAAATACTGAATTTTCCCTCTAAAATTAAAATTCTTTTACAAGGATATACAAGGCAGGGATGGCATAACCTCTCTATATGGAAAAATAGCAGCAAACTGAAGCAATAGAAACCCTTAGCACAAAAAGTTGCAAATAGTCTATTTTTTTGCAGGAAGCGTGAGGCTTAATCGACTTATAAAACAGCTGCTGTGAACTGTTATTAATATAAAATATAAGGACATCTTGTCTTCAGAATAAATAGATATTGCTGTTAATAATGAGTATTTTTATTAGAGAGTACGTTTAAATATCAAATTTACACCCTTATTTGTCTTTTTAAGTGCGATTAAAAAAAATTAGTAGCCACAAAAAAATTTCTCTCCAAGTTTCAAGTTGTACGAGACCTCATAAGTCAGACCAATGAACTTTTTCAGTGGAAAGCTAGTATAATGAATTCTACACACACTGAGATAAATCATAAGAGCACTGTTATCAATTAATTCATGTGCAGTAGCATGAAAAGAAATCCTGAATAATGCATTTAACTGTACTGTCTACGGCGTTTGACAAATGAAACTGGTTGTTTAATCTTAGACACAAAGGAAAGAAATCCACTGCATTTTCCAAGAGGCCAAATATTACTGAAATTTAAGGGTTTAAATGTGATGGGACTTTAACATATTTGATGTCAGTTAATAGTTGTAGGAGTTGATAGTGATCAGCATCTTGCAGCAGATGCTTTATACCCTTCAGTGCTATTCTATTAACAAAGATTCTAAATGCAACTTAGAAATCAATATTGATACTCTTTAAAAACCTGAAGGAGAAATATATCTGTTTTATAAGTATTTTAGGAGAATAAATTTTGCCACCTGTTGGCTTAACAGATTGTTGTTTGGAAATGAATGGAATGTCTCAATACTCTGTGCTTTAGGAAATGCTTCTGTTTTTCCTTCTTAACAGATGTCAACGGAAGTAAATTGGATTTGGATATTGACTGGTCTGGTGTATTCAAACATGCCCATGCTGCTGCCAAGACCAATCCTTTCTGGAATGAACTGTCAGCCTCCAACCCTTTTGTACATGACATAGCTGTTTCAAACAGAAATGAAAATAATAAATACCTTTCGATCTTAAAAGAAAAACCCTATTTATGCTCCAAAGTTTCTAGCAACAGAGATTCTTTGGCTTCCTCAGGTGATGAGCTAGATATTGATTGTCTTCTTAGAAAGACTTTGTCAAGAAGATCTGGACGATCCAAGAGTGTCTCTGACTTTCTGGATATTGTTGATAATCAAAAATTTAATCCACGCAAGACACCACCTCAAAAAACTGTAGCTTCAGATATGACATGGCTTCAAAATGACCGCGAAGCCTACAAGATGGCTTGGTTAAGCCACCGACAACTCACCCGGTCTTGCCTAGATTTAGAAGCCATGAGCCATAGTCCTGGATGGGCACAAACTCAAGCTACAGACATTCATGTGGTTTGTAAACTGAATCACGAAGGGGGTTCAGTACAGCTACCTGACTCAGATATCAACATTCACGTCCCTGTGGGTCATGTATTACCTGGGGAAATCCAAGAAGTTGGTTTAAAGGCTATCCTTAACCCTCCATCATCATTTAACAATGAGCTGTCTAGCACTGTAAGTCCTCTGATAGAACTTACGCTGAGCAACCTCAACACAAGGCAAGCCATTTTCCTAGAGGTGAAAGTTGCAGCTAAAGTGAAGAATGATCCACTCAGCCAAGTTATGAGTGATATTGTGTGTTTTTTTAGTCTCAGTAAAGAAGGGCCTTTTAAGAAACTAGAGAATTGCTACACTTATCAAGATACCATACAGGTGAAGCTAACGGACCTAAGTCGCGTGATGTATGCAGTGATTGCTGTACAAGCAAATAAAATCCAGGCTCCAGCAACGAATGTCTGGGACTATGTTCATAGGACAGTCTCAGTTGGAATTTATGGTCCCAAATATATTCATCCATCTTTTACAGCAGTTTTTACAGTCTTTGGTCACAACTACATTCCAGGAAAACTCACAATTTGTGATATAAAAAAGGCGGGGAAAAACATGCCTCCCGTTGTGTTTCAGCTGTGGGGAAAACATACATTTCTGCTTGAAAAGCCACAAGATCTAAACATTTCTTTAGTATCCTGCGATCCAGATTTTGAAGTGAAGATGGAAGACCAAAGCAAAAACATTAGAGAGGAGGAGCTGAAAACTGGTGAAATGGTCCGCCAACAATTCCTGTTTTCCATGCTTGGGTGTAGGGAGATGCATTTCTTTGTTTTCCTTGTTCAGATTAAAGTCTTAAAAAGTAGTCAAGTAACGCAGTTCCACGTTACGACTCCTGATCCAGCTCCAAAATTAAGTGGAATCATCAATAGGCCAAAGCGCTTACAAAACCGCAAAGAAATCAAGTCTGCACCTCTGTTTTTAATACCAACAGTTAAATATCCAAAGTTTCAAGATAAAATTTTGAGTGTTAATACTTATGGAGTGGCTTTGAAAACCGTGTTACGTCAAAATAAGATTGACTATTTGCTAGAGTATTTTAAAGGGGACACAATAGCTCTTCTTGGTGAAGATAAAGTAAAAGCCATTGGACAAACTAAAATAAAAGAGTGGTACGTAGGAGTTCTCAGAAAAAAGATTGGGCTTGTACATTGCAAAAACATTAAAGTGATTTCCAAAGAACAAGCTATGGACACTGCTGATAGTGAGATAACAACCAGGAATCTTGTTGAACAAATTGCACTGCCATTCAAAAAACTGACTTACATCTACTCGGTAGTTCTGTCTACAGTATCAGAAAGTGTTTATGACTGGAGAGCTTTGGCTGAGGTGTTAGGATATTCACACATGTCTCTGGATGATTTTAATGAGGCACATGCTGATAAAGAATCAGAGAGAGTAGCGCACATTGTGAAGAGGATGAAGGAAGATTGCCATGCTAACAAAAAAAAAAGACTCTTTCTTTATGAGCTCGTTGTCGTAAGTATTCCATGAACTCACTTGGTTACTGGGAATGCATTGCCAAGAAACTTCTCAATAGTAATCTGTGAACGAGAGAAAACGGTACTGCACTCTTGTGGGAATCTTTACAAACCCAAAGATCTTACATAGAGCTGTAGACACCTGTAGATGGGAATATACATCCAGATTCTCCTATTTTTGTATATTCAATAGGGTTCTTCTTTATCAGAGCAAAGGTAAATTGAAAAACTTAGTCGAAGTATAGAGTGATTTTTGTACCATACACTATACTCTGTTTCTCAGTACTGTGCCTACCAAAATTTCTAGTTTCAATGAGGATTTTTATGGAAAAATGTTTTATAATTAAATCACACAAATTTCTGAATTGAATTCTGTAGAAATCCCTGCTATTTTATTAAAAATCAGGAGCCAAAACCTAAGGAAAACTTATGCGTTTTGTTATTGAGCTTTCACTGAAAAAGTCAATGTTTTCCACAGAATATTTTGCTGTTAATTTGAGGAGAAGGAAAGCCAACACCTATTTTTCTCACTGGCTCTTATCCAAATAAAGAAAGGAGAATACAATATCTGCATTTCACTGTTTCACTCCTGGAACCCTTTTAATTTGTTGGTTGTTAAAAGCCCATTTGACATGGGGGAAGGAAGAGTTTAATACTTAAATTTGTTCTTAATACTCAAATTATTGGTCCTGTTGGGGAGTAAATCAAAAGGTGCTGGCCAACATAATCAATGATTTTCCAGAAAAGCAGTAGACAAAGACCACACCTTAGTATAATAATGTTCTAACTTAATTTTTAAGTTTCATGTCATACTTTTAAGAAGCTAAATTTGATGTCCCAAATATTTTTGTTGGAGAAGCATATTTTTCCTTTAAGATCTGTAAGCTTGGCAGGATCCATGTGATACTGGAATGCTGAAGCAGCTGAATGCCAGCTTAATTTTTTTCTTAAGCTTGTGGGCAGTTTTCCTGTGAAACTGTTGGCAAAAAATTTTGTAGGAAAAAAAAAAAAGTTCCATACTTGTAAGAACACCAAATAGACAAAACGCCCTCCTGTCTGCTTAGAAATGCAGAATAGTGCTATAAAAACAAATTAAAATGTTCCGTTTGTAATTAGTGGTGAAGGAACACTAATGAAAATGATTGTTGCAGGCACTTTTGAAAATAGATTGCCAGGGATTAGTGGCACGTCTTACCCAGGACACCATCATTTTGACTTCAGCTGTCAAGCTTGGCAAATGCTGGCGGGAGCTTGCGGAGAAGCTAGCCCGACTCACAAAGCAGCAAATCGAGGCTTACGAAATACCCCACCATGGGAAAAATGGCACAGTGGCTCTGGAGGTAAGGCTCTGGGGTAACAGGGTGTGCACACTTGCTCCTCTGCCCCAAACAGGGACTTTTCTTCCTTGATTTGTGTGCTTCTGTATTGCAGTCCAGCCTCCTTATTTAATTTGTAGACCCTTCAATGCAAGGAATTCTCACCAAATTCTGTTACTAACTGTCTAAATATTCCTTTGAGGACAGTTTTTCTCTGCTACTGAGCCAAATTATTGCTCCGTGGAGGTCTTGGTCTCTGTCTTGAGCTCTTTACTCCCACTCCAAGGGCTACTTTCAATCCCTTATTGTCCTGTCCGCTTGTTAATCTCTCACCCTTCTGCTGCCATTTCTGACACAGTGAGGAAGAGCAACCAGTCCGTGGAACAGCCACTTCAAATCACCCTTGGCACAGCTTTCTTTCTTTCCACTGAAAGGAAACTTACCTCCAGCATTAACACTTTTATCTTCTGGGCCTGTGTAATGTTTGTCATCATTTAGCTTAAATAGCATGACAAGAGGTTGGAAGCTCTGACACCAAGACCTCTCCTACTATATGAATATGGCAAATACATGCATTAATTTTATAGTTTGTCACGTAGGTTATGCTGTTTGTCCACCTTTTGTAAAAGCACGCTGCTTATATAGAAGTAAGTTCTAAATAAAAGTCAAGTTTTCCTCTCATATGTATTTTAGTGCTTATGAATCTAAGGAGCAATTTAGCCCCCCTAATTACATCTCTAGTGCCATTTGACATGCCCAGAGGTACCCATGACATCCATGCGATGTCAGATATGTCACAAGACTTAGGGTGGGCCCTTGTCTGTGCATCTGAGCCAAGGGCCAGCCTGTGCTTCTGGCACACCTTTGCCCGGGCAGACAGGTTGCTTCCTGCATTTCTCTACTCTTACTTTGCCATTAAAGCATACAGTAGATCCACTGCTTCCCACAGAGTTAGGTGCCACTGACTTTCAGGTCCCAGACTGGATTTTACCCTGAACATCCTCTGTTATAAGCATTGCTGAATGATGCTTCAGCCATGAGTGCTTACACTCAGGCTCTGCTCCCTCTGCCTTTACCACCATCCCCTGATTATTGCAAGTGGTGCACATGATCCAGCCTGAATTTCTTCTCTCTCACCTCTGAGTACCAAAGGAATTGCTATTTCCCATTCATCGGTTCACAACTACTCAAGATAACTTTCTCTTCCTTTTTCTTTCCCTGTAGCTGATTCTTCCTGTTCCTGCTAAACACATCCTCCTTTCCATAGTCTGAATCCAGTGTCCTTCATCTCAGTTTTATCTGCCTGGTGATAGCTATCAAGAGATTCCTGCTCTAGTCATGAACCACCACCTCTTATTCCCTTTGAATGCTCCATCCTCCCTCCTTAATCAACATTTGACCCAAATTCCACATTTCTTTACAAGGTTCTGCACTTTCCTGCAAAATTCTCTCTACGATTTCTGTTTGCAAACACTGCCTCCTCTGATCTTGCTTTTCTCTTTGAGCTATTTTTTTTTTTTTTTTGTAGATTGCTTGTGCCTGGATGCAACTTTCTTATTAAATATTTTTTCTCATAAAACTCTCAGCTCTATCAATCCCTAGTCTACTGCTCTCCTTTAGTGAAAAAAATCACCCTGTCATTGGATCTATTTTTTCCACTAAATTCTAAAATACTAAAATCAAACAGAATATGGATGTTTGTCCCTTCCATTATGTTTCTTTTTTTTTAATCTTTTTTACTCCTATGCAGTGCCTTGCCTAACTTCCTAGACTTTTGTTTTACTTACTACACTTTCTGTATTTCTCTTATAAACCCCCAGCTTTCTACAGAAGGAANCAGAATGTGGATGTTTGTCCCTTCCATTATGTTTCTTTTTTTTATCTTTTTTACTCCTATGCAGTGCCTTGCCTAACTTCCTAGACTTTTGTTTTACTTACTACACTTTCTGTATTTCTCTTATAAACCCCCAGCTTTCTACAGAAGGAATTATAGACCTGAACAATGTGTGAATCTACTGCTTTATGGTATTTGGAGATTTTTTCTCCTTTGCCAACAGAAAGCAGAACTAAAGCAATCTTAACTCTTTTTTTTTTTTTTTTTCCCCAGCGCCATACCTATTTATTTTTATATATACATAAAAAATATATATGTTTACTTTACATGGGTGTCTATTTTCACGAAGGCCATCTTCTGCATCATACACCCTGTCCTTTTACTTTCAAAAGGTTTATACACTATTTTTATGACAAATTACCTACAAGATTCTCTGCCTTTCAGTGACAGTGTCTGCTGCCAGAAGATAGTGCAGTCAAATTCATCATAAGAAAGCCAATATTATCTTCTGTTTTTTAAAAGAACATTCAACAAATGTAAAAATGAAGCAAAATTCTTCTTTTGATTGCAATTTACCAAGACTTAGGATGGCATCATGAGGAATTTATTGGTTTTGTGTGAATTTTGTACCAGTTCCTGTCCACACAAGTGTTAGTTCAAAGCACACCAGGCTTCTAGCACTGGGACCTCACATGAAAACTCGGCATCCTTGCTGTCCTCTGACTCTAGCTTTTAAGTTTCAGTGAAAAATTAGTAAAATCTGACCTTAATTTTCTACTGCTTTCTTCTGACCTCTGAATTTCACAGTGCTTGAATAAATTTGAACTTTTACACAGAGAAAGCAATACTCTATAAAGTTTTGTGTATGTTTTTCAGTTGGGATGTGAAATTAATGCAACTAACACAGTGCAAATTCATACCTGTGTAGGGATGCCCCCAGTGTTACAAGACTAGCGACTAATTTCAGAATGGTTGCTGATCCTCCCATTTACTTAGCAAGTATAATGGAACCCTGATTAAAACCACCTTATTCCAGCCTGAAGTTTTTTAATGGAAAATCTTTATCATTGATAATAGTTGTTGGTGTGAAAATACGAAGGCAAATGAAAATGAGAGAGTAATACATTTTGGCTAGTTATTGAAGATTATCTGAAAACATTAACTAATTCTTTACCCATAAAGGATGTTCTATAACCAAGAGCATTGATTGGCTGAAGAAAGAAATGGTTCTACTTTTAAACTCAATGGTTTTCTTAGTAGAAGAAATCTTCTCCTGGATGATCGTAGAAGAGACTTGAGATACCTACAATTGGTGCCTAGATTTTGAAGTGCTTTTCATCAGTAAATTCCAAATCACTTCACAGGGAATGTAGATATCATTATTACCCACTCAGCAGAGGCAGTGGGAGCAGAGGGAAAACTCAGGCACGCAGCTGAGATGAGACTTGCCCAGCATGCTGCAGTGATTTAATATTTTGGCTGAAAATCTGCTTTGATATAATTCAGGAATGTCGAATGCAATTCAGTTGACCCATTGCATTAAAGTATGGGGATGTGGAGAAAGACCTGACTTAGAAGCCTGGTTTGCAGTCTTAATTCAGCATGTAGATTATTGCTGGGTTATCACGCGTCACTGATGACTGGGTTTTTTTGATCCACTCCTCCCATTTTTTCTTTTTTTCTTTCTTTTGTTTCTTTTGCTTTTTCCTTGTCCCATGGAAAATACCAGTTGTGAGAAGAGTAGAGGACAGCAGGGTTTGTGTTTTAGGCATATTTCAACCAATTCTCTGATTGCGGTGTCAGGCTGACCTTCAGCGTAAGTCACAGCACAGCATCTTTGCGTACTCACTGTCTCTTCACGTTCCAGTGAAGACAGAAGGCAGTACCCCAGATCTTCAAATAGTCTGGTCTAACAAGCATATAAGAAAAGGAAGCAGGACACAGAGAAAAGGCAGTACATTAACATTAACCAGCAGCAGATTATCAGGAAATCCCAGCTTTTCTTGTTGGCTATTTTGATTATTAAACTAAAAGACACTTTCTGGTGTTAGCATAAATACAACAGGAATGAGCTGCTGTTCATTACTTCACTTCAATAATTCATTACAATATCTTGTAATACCTAGTATTTACAGTAATACTTTTAAAACTTATATTTTCAACATAGCCTGCCTAATAAAACAAAAGAATTCATCGCTCTCCTCCTTCCAACCTACCACCAAACTAGTTTTCTTTCCTCCTTTTGTAACCTAATGGTTATGGTTTATAA
This sequence comes from Pedionomus torquatus, assembly GCA_013398155.1. Classification (NCBI taxonomy): domain Eukaryota; kingdom Metazoa; phylum Chordata; class Aves; order Charadriiformes; family Pedionomidae; genus Pedionomus; species Pedionomus torquatus. Next base: position 144,990 of record VZRU01021369.1, on the reverse strand, counting down.
TAGACTTGCTTAAAGCAATAAGTAGACACCATTGATTTGGGGTAAATGATGATATTCTTCCCTTCTATAGACCTAAAATGAGAAACTTCACTGAAAACATAAGCATTTTTTAATGTCTTAAGCTGAAGGTAGAAGCCAGACTAATCAGACTGTGAGATACGCCACTGGGGTTATGAGTTTGATGGATTTTTGCATTTGGGGATGGGGCAGAAAGGCAACAGAAGTTGAGGGAGATGTTTACAGAAACTATGATATATTAAATATTGGTGTAAGTTGAGAGTTCTTAGCCCAATTGTGGAGAAAAGATCAGAATTATGAGCAAAGAAATTCCCCTGCTACTGACTTCCTTAAGGGATGAAGTAAATAAAGCTTAAATCAAGGAAGCAGAGATTTGTGTTGTGTATTATTTGTGAATTAATAGGATTACACTGAGGAAATAATCAATTTTCTCCTAAATTATCCTTCAGAGCCGTAAGAACTGCTTTTCCATTAAAAGAGAAAAATATATTAAAAAATCTGGACTTCCTGATCACTTCTGTGTGTGTATAGATAAATATGTGCACGTCAGTCCATGTGCTTTTATTACTATGCATAAGTGTGTTTCTTCTGACACAGAAAATTCCAGACTCTTTTAGGAAAGTGCTGGGTTTCTCTGTGGCTTTGTTTATCATGGTTGCAATTGCAGTTGGCAAAACCTTTATTGTCAGTGATGAGTGGAAAACTAGAAAGTGGATAACCCAGGTTAAATTTGGAAAAGGAGCAGCTGGGAAAACAATCTTTTTGTTTGCAAACTGAGCAAACTTATTTTGGACATCAGCACTTCGAAAGATGCGTGTCCAGCTTGGTATCTGAGTTGTGTGGCCATAGCTTAATTAATGTCACTAAATCAATGATGAATTGCACCTGCAAAGGATCTGCTCCATATTTTTTTGGCATAAAATAAACACATTGTAGTTTGAAATACGGAGAACTGGTAACCTGTCTTCTCATTTCACCTGTTTCTTGTAGGACAATTTTTAAATTGCATGTTCTGATTTTAAAAAATTAGTTATTAAAACTTTTGACTCTCCTGCTTTTGGATTGCTTGGGTTGGTTTTTTTTTTTTTTTTTTTTTATTTTTTTATTTTTTTTTTTTTGAACAGAGACTTTATAGATAGATCATCTTCCTGCTGCTGTTACCAGAAGACATTTTTGTAAAGATAAGAATCATGTTGAAAAGTTCCAGGCTAAGCAGGGGGGGAGTGGGATGTTGATTAATGAGAGAAATGGAGTCATTAACCATCAAAGGCGCAGTTAAACTCCAAACAGGGAAACTGCTGTTGGGTGAATGCTTTGCAAAAATGACCAAGGAGGAAAGTGTTTTCCTTCCACCCCTGTTCCTTGAATTATATTTTCAAACAGGGATATATTATGACTTGGTGATAATCATCTGAGTGAAGAATTTATCTTTCCATTATTTACCCCTCTAAGAACCTGAAAGTTTCATAGAAATGAAGTATATACATTTGCTGCAGTTTTTTTAACAGTATGTCTTTTATGATACAGCTATTTCATTGTGGTGAGGGATCAAACATTTATTTCCTTTTCTATGACATTTCTACTATTGGAACGATTTAGATATTTTGCTCAATAACTCAATTTCTGCCACTAAACTCTTTTCACTTTCCTCCTTTATTTGCAGATGATGTGGAAACCTGCATATGACTTTCTCTACACATGGGGTGCCCATTATGGAGACAGCTACAGGGATGTCTTACAAGACCTGCATTCAGCCTTGGATAAAATGAAAAACCCAGTAACAAAACAGTGGCGAGAGTTAACAGGAACATTAATTCTTGTGAACTGCATGGAGGTGTTAAGGGCAAGTGCTTTCTCCAAAACAGAGGAAGAAGAATAGACTACCAAGATATGGTTCTGTGAAAAATCTCTTGGGAAAATGTACTGCTGATATTTGTGTTTCAGTGATGCTTGCAGAAAAGACAGAATCTGGTTTGGTTTACTGGAGCTGATGCTGGGTCTAGCCCCATGATTCTCAGCTACGGATCCTCAGACCTTCCTAAAGGCTACTGAGCAAATTAAAAAAAAAAAAAAAAAAAGTGTGAAATTGAACTAGTGAGGTCAACAAAAATTACTTGAATTCTATACTGCAGTTTCTAAAAGGAGTTATTGCTGATTGCACTGACTTTCAGGTGGAAATCAGTTTTGAAAACAGAACTGTGCATGGATGGGTTTTGCCTGCGGGGCCTTGGTTTACATTGTTTACAGCGAGGTATTAAAATTAAATATGCAATACATTTTTTTTTTCACCAATGTACTCTCAGTACATTCAACCCTCAGTCAAGGGGTGCAGGGTAGCCTAGAAAAGAACCATAGTGTTCTTTTGTCATCAGCTGGGACAAAAGTAATCTCATCTTCTCACAAGACAGAAAGTCAACTGTTATTTGCACTTGGAAAAATAGGTCTGTGCTGCTTGGTTCTTCCAAAACAGCTATTGTGTCCTTTTTGGAGACTGGAAGAGAAACAAGCAATATAATGGGATTCTGCTGAGCAGAAATTCAGGAAGCCTTTTTGGTGTGCATTATCCATCCCTCTGAACATTTGCTTATTCCTACTCTATTTTTAATAAATAGGCAAAAAGGGAAGAGCAGCTTTGTGGGTACAAAGGCTGTCAACAGTTCATACCTGCTTCTGTAAATTATTTTTTCAACTTACTCTATGAAAAATATATGTGATGGCTATTATTTTCTCAAAAAAAAGTTAACAGTTGGGTGCTTTTTAGATTCATTTATTTATGGAGCAATTAATTATCGTTAGTCCTTTGCTCTAAAAAGAACCCTGCTTAGGTGCTATCCATAAAAATCTGTCAATTACTGCATAGCTTATTATAAATAGAGAAAATACATGCTGAATAATAGCTGCAGGCAAACCAGTTTATATTTAGCATCTTATGTTAAAAAATTAAATAATTTTTAGTTGAGTGGAAGATTTAAAAGGTTAAAGCCATTTTGAGCACCTTTGATCAACATCCATTCAGAAACATCTGCAAATACTCCTGACAACCGGTTGAAAAGAAAATTGGTGTTCTGCCATCACTTGCATTTGACAAGACAAAGCCAAATTCTTTCAGGAGTACCACAAAGAAGTAACATTTAAGTCCCTAACCTGTGCTTCCGTGGTTGTTCTACTTATCTCTACTAAGAAAGAAGGTTTTGTGATTCTAAACCAAAACTGTTCATTTAAACATTTTTTCTTCACCTCCCCTTTCCTCTAACCTGCTTTCCTCACTACTTTCATTAAGCTTTCCCAAAGCAGGTATAGCTCAGGGAGGAGGCTGAGGAAAGAGCACTTTCTCAGGCAGTAGGAAAGCTCACTCACCAACTGAGCTAGCATCCGTCCAAGTGATCTGGCTTCCCTGGATGTGCTCCTGATTTGCAAGAGAATGAGGAATTCAGCCCACAGGACAGTAATTGTTTCTGCAGGTCGAGGAAAGGTAGAGAAGGAGTCAGATTATCAGAGATACCTGTTGTTTCAGGTGCTAACAACTATTTTATACCTGGTCCCATGTAGTTTTAAGAAGAGCTGCAGAGAAAATATAAGATAGCATTGTCTTGTTATCTGTACCTTGGTGCAGAGACCAGCTGTTAACTCCAGCTTGCAGGTAGCAAAGCTTCCGAAAGAGGAGAAAATAGATATCTATTTTGTGCTGGTTCCTTTTAAAACAGGCTTCTTAAAAGGTGAAATGATAAATTCAAACATTCAAATTATAAATATTAAACATAATTTCTTTAAAATAAATAGTTACAGCGTACCACTGCATATTCCCAGGGAAATTTTTTGTAGGTTTCCCAGACTGCTGCCGCTTCCACCTTAGCCCCTACTCATAGCAGAGACCGTGAAACCTAAACAGGATTTTGTGGTGGTGCAACAGGTCACGCACCATCTCCCTGCTTAAAACTGCAGGGAAACACTTATTTTGCCTCCCTAGGAGCTGAAATACCAGAGGAAATGACAGAGCAAATCTTTCAGCTTCACCCTGTCCTCTCACCAGCTGATCCTCATGTGTCCCAACAGGCTGTGCTCCCTTACTTAAAGCTCTGCTAAGCCCCTCTATTTTTTTTTTTCTATTTTTTTTTCCTTTTCTTTCCTTTCCCCCCCTCCTTTTGCTAATCTGGCTGCAACAGTTAAGCAGCTCAATTTACTCCTGCTTCTGAAGACAGGTGTCTGCTTCCATTCTTTTTTTGCACATGATTTCTTACCTTTAGAAGATGTGTGTTTACTACATGCTCTATTGAAAAAGAAAGTAATTTTTTGGTTCGGTCCTGTATTTTCCTGTTATTACTACTAGTCAAAAGAGGGAGGAAAACTACAAAAAGCACCCTTTCCTAGCTGTGTGATTATACCAAATATGAAGAATAAGCTGCCCAAAGCCCTCAAGGTTGAGGGAAAACCCATCCTAAGGTGGTGGTCAGTGATCAGGATTGGGAAGAAAACTGTTGAGGGAGCAGAAGCTGCTGCCTGTTCTCCTTGACAGGACCTTCCACTGCTGTGAAACAACAGCAAAGTTGTTTCTGTCTTGAATGAGGGTTGAATTTGGCCCAGTGGATTTAGCAAATATTGACTTAGTGAGTCAGTGTTCTCCTTAGCTTGCAGAATTATGCAACTGGTCCTCCAAGCATATTTATTTAAAAGGGAATTTGTATCTGTCTGTAGTTGTGCTGTACTCCAGGGTCTGTGACTGTGGGCTTTGGTTGCTAATTGCACTCCCTTTTTTTGCTTTAAGCTTCTGCTCATATGAATGAAATGTGCACTCGTGCAATATTCTGTTTGCTTTAGCAGCCCACACTGGATATATTAAAAAAAAAAAAAAGGTATTAAAACCCCATATTTTATTCTCTAGTATTCAAAACCACAAAATGCCAGCTGAGAGTGGAAGCAGCTGCACTCAGCAGCAACACACATCTAGGAGCACATGGCTTGGGTAAACACACTCTGTTCTTGACCTTTTCTCCTTTCCTCCCACCCTGTCAAGAAAGAACAGCTTTCCCATGAGCCTGCACACATACCTTCTTGGGTTTCTGCAAAGTGGGATGAGACTAATGACTCCTAGGGAGGAGACAAGGGAAAATACCAGTCCCTGGTCTTTGCCTTAAATGACCCTCTGCTTCCATGTTACCAATTTCTTTTGTGTAGCTTGGGGAAAAGAGCTGTGTCAGCCAGTTCCATTTCCCTTTGTGTGTGTAGGCAGAGAAAAACCACCCTTTCACCATCCTTCTAAATTCTGGATAGGTACATTTATTAAGCAAACGAGCAAATGAAAAACTTGTGAGTGCACATATTGCTTTACAATTCCATCTATCCATGATAGCTGGAAAATTGGTTCTCTCGGGCCTGGCAGGCACCTTCCACAGTGGCCAGCAGCAAGGAAAATCTAGATGTCAGGAGGGCTGTTTTTTTTCAATGAAGTTGGAAACCATTCCTTTTGTTATAGTGCAGGGGCATCTCATCTCCGTGCCATTTAATGGCACAGTGAGGTGACGTGTTTCTGAATTAAGAACAGTCAAGAGAGGAAAGAAAAGGCAAATAATTACTCCACATAAGTTCCAGTCATCCAGTTGGATTTGGGGAAGAATTCAGTTCCTTAGGTTTCACTTAGGTTTTTTTTAGGAAAACAGGGTTTTAGGAAAGAAAAAGGAAGTTTCTTTTCAAATATAATAAAGGGCTACTCCCCAAGAAAGTCTCCAGACAGCAGATTGGAAGCCAAGGGCTGTTCTTCCATTCTTCTTCTTCCTACTGAGGCCAGAAAAATAGGGAGCAGTGGGCAAATGTCTCTTTTAAGTCTTGTTTGTTTGTGAAAATGACTGGTTTTCACAGATTCTTCCGGCAAACCTAAGCTCTGTGAAAAGCAAATATTAGGCAGCTCCAAAGACGCTCTATTTTGTTGTGCTGAGTTGACTCTCAAGACATATTCCTAAAGTACCCCTGGACTTGGTAAGCGATGAGGCCAACAATGACCTACTAAATAATAAAGGCTATTGTTTAGAACTACAAATGGTAATACTGTGTTCCCAGCTAAATCCAGTGATCTTGCTTTTTCATCAGCTAATAGCTTTTTCAGCTATGGTCAGCTGAGCCAAATAAGAATATAAAGTTTTGCTGGTTTCTTCTGTTTGTGCTGCAACTATGAAAATTACCCATGAAAGGACAATACAATGGAGAGTAAGGGGGTTGGACTTTTTTCCCCACCTTAGGAAGAGCCTATAGCAAATGATATTCTGCACATTAGTGTGAGACACCTGTCAGTCTGTTAAATTCTCTGGAGAAGTTCTAAATCAATTTTAGATATGTAAAGAAGATGTTAGTCCATTGTGGGTGATAACCATTTTTCTTGATTGTTCTGCTTTCAATAAATGCCTACAGACAGGATGGGATATAGTACTTCAGATAATGTGTGATTATTCTTAGAACAGAAAGTGCCATTTTGTATTTGTTGCTAATGTGTATATATATATATTATCTATTTTTTTTTACTTACAGTATATATTTTTAAATAAAATAAACAAAGGAAAATTATGTTATTCACTGGTATCTTGGATGGATTTTATTTTGCTTTTATAAGACAAAGAAGAGAAAAGGAAAAAGGCCACTGGGTGGAAGATTGTGGCTCTGTTAATCCTAGGGAAATGACCAGTGCTTTCTTGCATGATTTTCCTTATTTAAAATTTTTGTGTTAAAAAGATGAATGTCTGCTCCCTATATTGTGTTGTGCTGTTGTTATTTTTTTGTTGTTGTTGTTTGTGTGTTGTTTTTTTTCTGGGATAGACTTAATTTTCTTCATAGCAGCTAATATGGTGCTATATTTTGGATTTCTGTTGGAAATGGAAAATACAGGGATGTTTTAGTTAATGCTGAGCAGGACTTACACGGCATCAAGGCCCTTCCTGCTCATTACCCCACCCCATGAGGAAGTAGGCTGGGGGTACACAGGAATTTGGGAGGGGACACAGCTGGGACAGCTGACCCCAACTGACCAAAGGGATGTCCCTTATCATATGTCATCATGTTCATAGAACCATAGAATGGTTTGGGTTGGAAGGAACCTTACAGATCATCGAGTTCTAGCTCCTCTGCCATGGGCAGGGACACCTCCCACCAGACCAGGCTGCTCAAAGCCCCATCCAGCCTGGCCTTGAACACTTCAGGGATGGGGCATCCACAACCCCTCTAGGCAACCTGTTCCAGTGCCTCACCACCCTCAGAAGAAATAATTTCTTCCAAATATCTAATCTAAATCTCCCTTCTTCTAGTTTAACATCATTACCCCTTATCCTATCATCACTCTTCCTGATAGCGTCCCTCTCCTGCAGGCTCCCTTCAGATGCTGAAAGGCTGCTCTAAGGTCTCCTTTTGGTTCCACCAAAAAAGCTGGGGGAAGAAGGAAGAATGTTCAGAGTTATGGCATTTGTCTTCCCAAGTAACTGTTCCACATGATGGAGCCCTGAGCTCCTGGTGATCGTGGAACACCTGCCTGCTCATGGGAAGGGGCGAGCACATTTCTTGTTTTGTTTTGCTTGCATGCACAGCTTCTGCTTTACTTATTAAACTGTCTTTATCTCAACCCATGAATTTTCTCACCTTTACCCTTCTGATTCTCTCTCCCATCCCGCCAGGGAAGGGGTGTGAGTGAGAGGCTGTGTGGTACCCAGCTGCTGGCTGGCATTAAACCCTGATATGTGTTCATAAACAAAAGTAATTTGCTTATATTTTGTCCTAAAACAGGGTGAACTTGCCATTGAAAAGAGGGCTGGCTGTGGAGCTTGCTGGGGAAGCCAGGCCTCCTCACAAGAATACACTCTCGAATTTTCTCCTTTTTTTAATTGCAGAATCTCGAAAGTAAATTTGAAAAGGCGAATCTTTGTTTGAAAAGGTCAATCAAAACTAACACAAGCTTCTGAGCCTTCTGTAGAACGAAATTACACTGCTGATTGGATTTAATTGAATATTTACTTCCGTTTTCTCAAATGAAATTGTTACAATACTTTCAGTACAAATTGGGTATAGAACACAGCCTATATCTTCAACCCTGAATTTACAATTGGGATTTTAATTTAAAACTAAGTAGCAAGAATTAGTATTACTGTCTGGAAGGTCTATTTACATACCCATTCTAAATCCCAAGTTTTAAAATGTAAATGAACTGGCCTGCCAGGAATAGGAATGGCAGCACAATAGCCCCCAGAGAGCAGACAAAGATGAAGTGCATTCAGCTCCACTCTACAACTTCAGAGCTTTAAACATTATGTTTTGTGGTAAATTCAGAACAAGATCTAAATACAGCCTTGTCAAATGCAATACCCTGAGAACAAAAGGAATCAGGAGTGACGGGGAGGAAGTGAATAAGCAATGACTGCTCGGTATGTCTCATAACAATGAAGTTATCGAGCAACGGGTATAAAAATAGGCAAAAGTACCTTCTCACACAGTGAGGGATGCGTTGCTACACGATATTGTCCAAGACAAAATCATAAATGGGTGCAGCAGGCAATTAGTCAAATTTATGGAAAAATGTACCTTGTGGCTGCGATGGTTTGTGTACAGCCACCGCCTTTGTATAACGCCAAGTCGGATGCTGAAAATGCAGCAGGGAGGAATATTCCCTCCCTTGCTCTGTTTCTCACACTCTCCCCTGGAGACTGTGGGGCTGGAGCAGGCAGGTGCCTGCTCTCACCCTGACCCTCCCAGTGCTCTTATAAACATGAGATTGGCACAGTCCTCACACGTCCCTGCAGGCTCCTTTCTAGCACCCCATCTCCCTCCTGCCCCTAGCTGTGGTGATAGCTCATCAATTTATTTAGTGACAACCGTGGCCCCTCTCCTGATCCACATCCTCAAGTGCCAAGAGCAGCTCTTTGGACTGAGCCATGCTCCTCCAACCGGCTGCTTCTGGCAATGGGGTGGCTGATGGCAGAGCACGATCTTAAGCTGCTGCTAACTGAGCCAGAGTTCCCCAGTGATAACCCAGCCCCATGGCCTTTCTTCTCCCTCGGCATCCAGCATAGCCCTGCTTCATGCATCAGGGGGAAAAAACAAAGAGGAGGAGGGGGGAAAGGAGTGTCAGATTTTAAATGAAATCTCACAGGGGAAAGCTCATTTCTAAATTCTACTCACAAGTAGGAAATGTTATTATTAGAGTCTGAAACCATTTCATCTAACGCCACCCTCTATTCTTCATACAAAAGCCTCTATTGCTATTAATAAATGAGTTTTAAAAAACCCAGATAATGGATGGTTTAATAATGCTGCTTATAAAACTAATTGTGTGTAACTGAAAACCTCTCCCTGGGGTCCTATTTGCGGTAGGGTTAAATAGGATTATCAAATCTAAAAAGAAATAAAAAAAAGTGTATAAAAAATCTCGAAGCCTAAAGCCTCAGCATGAAGATGCCACAAAGCAAGAGGGAGTTGGGACATTTTGCTGAATAAATTACAGACCTTAGTCATTAGTGCCAGGGGTTTATCTCATAGAAACGAAAATTTGAATTGGCTCCAAATGCCTGCAAGATTCATTAAAGGTTTTAGGTCAGAAGCCCCGTTTTCATAAAAACAAACAAATCTCTTTACCTGGAGACCTCCAGACAGCAGGTTGACGTCAATGGCTGTCCATGTCAGGTTATCAAGCAGACCAAACTACTGTATGGACCAAATTAAATGGACCTTGTCTTTTCCCATTATTTATTTGACTTCTCCATAAAGCAGAAGTGATGGTGATGCTGAGGTGGGGAGAATGAGAAGGAACTGTGCAGGCTTGTGTGGAAGCTCTCATGGTCACATTTCCCTCCACAGGTGCTGGTTGGAAGAGTTCACGTTGGCCCCTCTGCTACACTGACCCCATTACCTGCCATGCTGACAGCCTGTTTTCCCAGGCTCATCCCCTCTGCCCAGAGGTGTCTTCTCCTTGTCATGGTGGGCAGCCATTCAGTGTGGACTCCCACTTCACATCATATCTCAGCCACCCTGCCTCACATACCTCTCTGGGTCCTGAGACCCCCCACTTCCTCTGACCTCAGCCCTTTGCACCTTCTCCTTCCCCCAAATCTGGATGCATCCCCACCTCCAACAGCCTCAACTCAGCTTCCCAAGCTTTCTACCACCTGCACAGCACCTCTGTGAGCTTCTCTCCACCTCTGCCCTGTGCCCACCGACATTCACTGGGTTTTTACAAGCCCTGCTGATGTCCCTTGCTAGTTCCCTGCTCTCCCATTAGTGCCAGAGTGGCTGAGCTCAGCCCTTCATTGGGCTCTTTGCTCAGGAACAGATTCCAGGATCCAGCCCTTGATGAGGCTGAAAACAACCTGGACTCAGGGTACCCCGGCCAAAACAAATCTGCCCACACATAGCTTTGAAGGCAAGAGAGAAGAACATATCCAGACAAAGAGCAAAAGAAAACACAGAAACTTCATAGTCCTGACTGTTAACAGGCAGAAGCCAAAGCCAAAAGGTGATATTTTGACCCTAGGCAAAAGCCATCTTCTCACAGGTTCCTGGTTTCTTGCTATTTTATACATTTTTTAATGAATTAAACCAAGAAATTTCACAGCAGCACAGAAGTTGAGGTCAGTCCCCTGTTTTTTAACAGTCCCTTTAACCTCACACGGCTTTTGTCCTTTTGAAGGGCTTTTTACAAGTAGGATTATACTTTGGAGATTGGATTGCATAAAGGTAAGCCCTTCTGGCACAGAAACTCAGCATATTAGAACCTAGGAAGAATGTTGATGGAGCTTATGTGGGACTATTGCACTTCTACTGAAATTACTTCACCAGAGAAGGAAAAATAACCAAAATGCAGGATGTGAATGATACAGTAATGAGAACCACCACAAGATATTAACAGCCAATCAACACATTTCAAACCCCCTTCATGGTTTATTTTTGTCTACTCTAAAGTATGTCTGGAGAAGAGGGGAGGGTAAAAGAGAAGACGGTGGGAAAAAGGGAGTTTATTATTACTTGGATGATTATTATTGTTATCTGTTTGTGCTACATCGATGGCTTGTTTGATGCTGAAGATCTGCTGTGCAGTGGTCTCCAGTGATGGAAAATGAGACAAAGCACAAGAAGCAAAGTGAAGCTAGAAAAAAACCTTTTTTTTCAAGGTCACACAAAGGATGTCACTCCAGGACTTTTCCAAACTCTAGTTCAGGCCTTTTCCATTAGATATTGTTGCCTTTATAGTTATCTGGCTTATCATGAAGTGGTATGTTAAGAAATACCATTTTTTTTTTGGCTGCAGCAAGTTTCACAGGTTCTTCAGAGGAAGAAGGCTTTTGCAGGGTCTATACAGCGAGCATTTTTTCTGTCATGTAAGCAGTCACATATCCATCGTCTGACCAAGCCGTGGGTGTCCTCTGCCATGTATTATCTACACATGTCACTGCATATAGAGAAAGTACACCCCACCTGACCAGTGGTGCAATCATATCAGGGGTCAGTGATTATCCTCACTAGTGTGCAGGCGTAGGATGGACCTTTAGGAGAGAGGAGTGACCCCAGGTTGTGACTGTAGGCCATAAAGTGAGATGGGCAATAAGATTAGCTATATAAGAGATGTTTTTGTTCACTTACCAGTAGACCTCTGAGACAGGATGTTTTTGTAGAAATCCTGACTGCTGTTATTTTATTTCAGCCTTGGCAGTGTCTATATGGCCAATAAAAATAAAAGCTGGGAAATAATTTTATTAGACAAGAGACATTGATAGAGGAGTCTCTCTGTCTCTCTGTGTTACAGTCAACTGCAAATAAGACCCGAGACTGTGTAACACCCAATCAGACAGTTTTTCTTGAGAAAAGACAGAATTTAAATAATCCAAGAGGTAACGTCAAGTGCACCTACAGAATGGGCAGCAAGAAGAATTTCGACTGCTTCTCATTAACTGAAATGTTATTTCATATTTCACTATATAATTGGATCATTCCCAAAGTGAACAGTTTTCCTGTAACTGTGTAATTTCAGGTGAGCTCTCTCCAGCTCATCATGGTTCTTTCAAAGTGAATATCCCCGAATATAGGAAAATAGCATCCCAGAAATCTTGAACTTGGGCCCACCTACAAGCCTCCAAATAAGGTACTGGCTTTGCATGTATTTTTTCCCCCAAGTCTAATTATTTTTGTCCTTAGGGATACCCATTAACTTAGAACAGTGCTGCTAGCTCTCTCTTTTTCTTATTAAGGCAGAATGGACTCATTAAAAGATGTATATAAGCTAAGGATGCTCTGGCCCTTCATTATGTGCAGTAATAATAGTTTTCACTGTACATATTAAAATATCTTAGTTATGTAGCCACATTAGGCTGTATTCTGCTGGGTTTATGTTAACAAGTGTTACACTTTCAGGACTGTAGTCTTGCAAATACTGACAAAATATTGACACCCTCAAACCCACACTATTTCCCTATATTTACCTGTGCTAAATGGCTTATACCACAAATCATATTTTTTTTTTCCCTCTTTGTAAGAAAAGGCACTTAAAAATTCAAATTTCCTCTCCTCACATTCCCCCTCCTTTTCCTTGTACCAGACAGATGGAGCATTTGTTATACAGTACATAGGAACATTTTTGCAGGAGGTACTTACTGAAATACTGGCAGCACGTCTAACTTTATAACAAACATAAAAGTGCTAAGAGGAAGACAAATGCTAAGAGGAAGACAGCACAGGACAGAGCAAGAGGCAGAGAAGTAATTGCTGAGGTTAGTTGTAGAGTTCCTGTATGATGTTATTAGTTATGGCCCACCAAAATTTTGCAAAACAAGTTGACTTAAAAGGAAATAAACACTAATGTCATCCATTGTCTCAAGTCACAGACTAATAAAAAACAGCGTGACTCTTCATCATTCTGGAGTTTGGGTTTTTTTTCCGTGCTTTTTTTAGTAGAAGATGCCTCACAGTTTCCATGGGTAAATGTCATAATAAAAAAATATGGATTACTTTTTCTAGCCTTATTTGTTTCATATACAGTTCTGGAAAATACTCCTCCGTCATTAAAACTCCCCTCAAAAAATCGATCATTTCTGAGCACAATACAGTAATCACAGTCTAGTTTGCTTAAACTTATCTGCACCCCTCTTTGTGATTAGCTTAATTAATGAAGGAGAGGATCATAGGAAAGTTTTAAAGGTTTAAGTACCTACAAAGCACCTACAGACATTAAAGTGATTACATCCAAAATCTCAAAAAATTCTTCAAAATTCTCTCTTTTTCCCCCTATTCTAATTGTTGGTTTGTTTTTTTTTGTTTAAGACTGGTTGACTGCTCCTCCCATTCACTGTCACATTAACATCAAGACTCATTAAGATGACTTTAAAGGCAACACGTAATACTATAACCCTGCCTTTGTCTTTCGTTACCCTTCTGTTACATCTGCACCTCCTTCTGCCTCTTTGCACATCTTGGGTATTGATGTAAACAGTGAAAAAGCCACACTGTAGAGATTTGTAGCCTGATGCTCACAGGACACAGCTGAAGGTCAGGAGACAATTTAGACCAATATATTTAAAGGGATTTATCACTGTGCTATTTGCAGTAACTGATCCAGAAACAGGCAGCATCGGTACTCTTACACTAGGCATTGCATAAAGTCAGAGCAAAAAGCAATTGTCAAGATCTCCTTGAAGCAACTACAGAATTCAACTGTAAAGGGTACAGAATTGCTTTTCATCCATGCAGAAAAGTCACAGACGTCCACTAATTTTTGACTGCCATAAGCCCTTTGTTCATGACTGTCATTTTGATACCATTAACCATCTGATTCTGCAACAGCCGTTAGAGTACCACAGACCTAGTTCTCCCTCTAACAAGGACTATACACATATGAACAGTCCTAATCCACTACATAGGAGAAATCAAGGTGAGTGGTATGAAGTAAAAGACAGAAACCTGTTTGTTCTAACCGTTTTATAACCAGTTTCCACAGGACAAATCAAGGTGATTGGTATGAAGTAATGGACAGCATAGCCAGTCTTCTCTTCAATGCCTTCCAAGGAATTTGGGTAGATCTAACTTTACTCTTTGAAAATGCCATGGTTTCAGCTGGGATACAATTGACTTTCTTTGTAGCAGCTGCTGTAGTGCTATGTTTTGGATTTGGGATGAGAATGATGCTGACAACACTGATGGTTTTAGTAGTTACTAAATAGACAAGGTCTTTTCTGCTCCTCACACTGCCCTGACAGCAAGTAGGGAGATGTGAAAGAACTTGGTAGGAGACACTACTGGGACAGCTGCCCTCAGCTAACCAAAGGGATGGTTGAGGCCCCTTACCTGGAGATATTCAAGGTGAGGCTTGATGAGGCCCTGGGCAACCTGGTGTAGTTGGGGTTGATCCTGCAACTGCAGGGAGGTCAGACATTTGGATGACATTTGGAGGTCCCTTCCAGCCTGGATGATTCTATGATTCTATGATATCCCATACCAGATGTCACTAGGTTCATCCGTAAAAGCTGTGGGAACAAGAAGGAAGGGTAGGGAAGGGATGTTAGTAGGTGATGGTGTTTATCTTCCCAAGTAACTATTACCTGTGATGGAGCTCTGCTTTCCTGGAGATGGCTGAAAACCTGCCTGCCCATGGGAAGCAATGAATGAATTCCTTGTTTTGCTTTGCTTGTGTGCATGGATTTTGCTTCACCTATTAAACTGCCTTTACCTGAGCCCACAAGTTTTTTCTCACTTTTACCCTTCTGATTCTCTCCCCCATCCTAGTGGAGGGAGCGTGAGCAAGAGGCTGTGTGGAGTTTAGGTGCTGCTTGGGGTTAAACCATGCCAAAAACTCAAGGAGGGGAGGACACTTCCAGCTGATCAGCTAAATGAGTCATTGCTCATTAAAGGGTTGGTGCTCACAGGTGTGAGCCCTTCTCGCTCCTTTGCAGTTCTCTGAAAAATATCTGAAATTTATTAATCTGAAAGAAAACCAATCCCTTGTTTTCCCAAATCAGTTTTCTACTGATTCACTGAGTTGAACTGCTCACCTTCAGTGTCAGAGCAAAGCTCTGCTGTCTTGTGAAATCCCACCTTGAATCCATTTCTTCTCGAGGAGATGTCTGACCATCCTGAATTAAAATAAGTGTGGAGCCATTTTCTTGGAGAAAATGACAAGGCAAAAGGGAAGAAGAAAACCCTTTGCAGGGCTTGAAGCAGCAGCTGCCCAGGTGAAACAGGAGAAGCAATGATAGCCCTGGCATCTCAGCATCGTAGGACACAAAGTGACCACACTGAATTGGGAAGGTTAAGGAAGGAGCTATAGCCCTCCCAGGACAGCGCCATAAATCTGAGGCTGATGCATTGAATACCAAGGGCTACCTTCAAAATATGAAAGTTTTCTTGTCAAATTCACATGACTAGTGACGCACAGTGTCTGTGTGCATCAGCCCAGCATCACGAATTTCACCATATACCAAATGAGGCTAGGATCCAGAATTTTTAAAATGGTAACAAATACATATAGAAATATAAAACACCAAAACCCCCCACGAATTTTAAAATATTTTTAAAAGTGTTGTTGCAAGTATGCTTCAATTTTACATCAGCAACAAAAAAAAAGCTAGCCCCCTTCTTCACCATCCAAACCAGAAGCAGGCTCTGCAGCACACTGGAAGCTGAGGCAATTGTTGTTAGGATTTTATTGCAAAAAAATTTTAAAAAAGTTATTGCAAGTATCTCCCAGTATTTGGAGACACATTATAAATGGCCTGCTGGTTTTGCTAAACTCCTTTTATCTGGTTAGCTTCTTCTGGGACACATACATCTATGACACAGCCTAGGTAACTCACTGCATGGTGTCTGTTTGATGTCAGCGGCAGAATGCCAAAAACAGGGTAAACTGGAAAAGTCTTAAAAGCAATGTCCCTGAGGGCAAAGCACACTAATTATTTTTCGGTAACACTCTATTTGGTCAGGCTGCGAGCTCTTTTCTTTCCAAAAGATCGTAAGCTTAAAGTGCTGGGATCTTGTTCACATTGCCTTTATATTGTAGAATTAGCTGAATAGAAAAAAATATTGGTGTTTACTTAACTGCCTGAAGTGTACAGAGCATGATTCTCATGAAGGATAAAACAAAGGCCAGGGTGGAGTGTGAGCAGAAAATACTGGCACCACTTGTGCACTCCTGAAACCTGGGCCTCAGGCTGAGTTTTTTGCACACAGCGGGATCATACCTTGGATTCTCACCACCTTTAGATGTTTAATTCACTCTTTGTCAAGGCATTTGCCAGGCACTGAATAAAATGAAGAAATGCTTCTCTCTCACTTCAAACAGGGACCTTTGCAGAGAGAAAAAAAAGCCCTAAGAAACACAGTTTTCATAGAATCATCCAGGCCAGAAGGGACCTCCAAAGGTCATCTAGTCTGACGTCCCTGCTATCACAGGGACACCCTCAGCTAGACCAGGTTGCCCAGAGATGTCCAGTTTGGCAACATTCTAACATCCTGGTTTAGGAATGGGTATCTCCTACTGCTTTATGGACTTTGGATGATAGTTTGGTTTTACACCAAAACAGACCATAACAGAAACAGTTGCTCGTTCTCAAGTCAACTGAGGGATGCGTAACTGCACACGCCATATGGCCCCGGTAAGACTTTCCAGCCTAATTAAGATGGAAAGCAAGAGAGAACATATTGTTTGTATATTCTTTATTCTAAATAGGGATGTAAAGTTGTTTAGACACAGACCAGAAATTTTCTAAGCACTGGAGGCTGTGTTATTTTATGTTTTAACAGAGCCAAATGACCTCATTAGAGTTTTGATGGTTCATATCTGCAATGGATTTAACTCTCTTGGGCAAATATCTTTTGCTTTCTTTTAATGAAAACCACAAGTAACCTAAGTCAAATGACCGAGCCAAATTCCATCTCTTAGAGTGCTGACTTACCATTTACTAGCATTAATGGAGCAACATAGATATAAAATGTTAGAAGCTCATAAGCAGCCTACTGTTAGTAGTCAGAGAGTACTGTTTTAAGGCACCTAAAACTATACCTGCATCACCTGTGGTGATTAAACCTTCCAGCTACCTCCTATGAAGTTCTTAGTAGCAGCTCAGCCCAATTTCAGCGCTTTAGCTTTGCTGTGTTAGACGTGTCTCCAACAGTCCTTTGCTTCTGAAATGGATTCTGCTTTGCCCTATGAGCAAAGTTGGGCAGGAAATGTCTCCTGTAGTATGGAGACCTTCACAGCCACCTTCAAAACACAGAATGAAAAATGCATAATTCAAATCCAAATTCAGTTAAAACAAATCAGAATTCCAGTAACAACTACTCAGTTCAGGATGATGTTGAAATTTTCAAAAAGAACCATTTATTTTTCTTTTCTTTCTTTCTTTCTTTCTTGCAGAGAAGTCTATCCTGAATAAACTATCATGACTTTTTTTAGAGAGGACAAGGAAATAAAAAACTATTCAACACTTCAAGATAGCCACAGCTCTTTAGAATACTGCTGTTAACTCTCTCAAGGTATTTTGTTTTAGACTGTTAAGATAAAATACTCGTCTCCTTGTCATGTTACTGTTTGACTATGTATTTCTTCACTTGAAGAATTCATATTTTTTCTGTTTTACTATTTTTAATGACTTTTACAATTTTTATTAATTTCAACAAGGTTTTTCGTTATATTATCTGTAATTTACATTAATGCACGTATTACACAAAACAAGGTGATAAATAACTTTTTATTTACATGATTACAAATAAACAACACTTTGGTACAGAAAGGATTTGCAAGAAATTGACGAACCGGTTGAATGTGCATTATTTGTAAGAAAAACAGAGAGTTTTAGTAACGACCTCTACTAAGATCAACTTTTACATGTCACTTATGGGGAAGAAAGTAAAGAAGCTGAAGCTTGAGGTAATTAAGGGATCATGGAATTATGATGGAAAATTTTCTGTCATTTCTTCTGCTAGTCTTGTTTAATAAGATGCCTACACTCATCCTTGGCAACAACAACACACAGTTGGCATTTTTTCATTACTCTAGTGAATGAAAAATGTCACAGGAAATGAAATGCTGTGAAAGGTATCAATAATAAAATAATAATACCTAAGAGTCATTGCAGCTACAGTATCACTAAAATAATATTTATTTTTTTTTGTTCTTTATTGATTCTTGCTTTTTTGGTCAGATAGCTTTTAAATCTAACTGGTAGTTATTAAACACAGATAGAAAAGCAAGTCTCTTTCTGCACTTTGGCATTTGAAAAATCATAGAATCATATAATGGTTAGAGTTGGAAAGGACCTTGAAGATCATCGAGTTCCAACCCCCCTGCCATGGGCGGGGACACCTCCCACTAGAGCAGGTTGCTCAAAAAATGCTGTTGGAGAGCTGAGAAACATCAGAAAAATTGAACAAAACTTAGCAGCGTGACTAAAAGCACCCAAATATGTGATACAATGGTTTTAAAAAAAGGCTGATAGTCTCCTGGGGAGATGAAAAGTGAGCAGCAGAAGTGACTGAAATGCATTTCAGAACTGACAGATTTTAATATCATGGTTTTCAATGACAGTTCATTCAGAACTTGTTCATTCTTTTATGATTTTTGCATTGTGTGTTGTGGTGTTGTGGAGTTTTTATCTGGCTACTGAGACACCAGCAGAGGCTACATGTGATGTGTAGTTGTATGGCACTTGGTCAGACTCAACTTAAGAGCCAGTATGTTAAGTAGTAAAACAAGTTTGATACTAGCCATGGTATTTTGCTGCATCTGAACGCAAAGCCTGGCCTATTACTGAGTCATCAATTCCCCAAGTGCAAGGAGCCTTGTCTTCTTTTTGTGATATAAAATACATTCAGACTACAGTCATATCCCCATAAGTGCCCTGAGCCACAGATGTTTTATTGGACCTCTTGAAAAGGAGACAGTGCAGAATATCTTTTATCTATTCATGTTGAAAAGAAAGCATACACTTCTGGCACCATCAAAGACAAAAAGCTAAGTCCTATTGCTCAGTGTCCACTTTGTGCCGCTCTCCTCATCAGCTTATTTCAGAGAAAATAAATTAGAAAGTAATAAATACAGCTTCTTCAATGAACTAGATATATTTAACACCTTATCTCTTACATACAATTCTACATGATTAAATTCACTTCAGGATCTTTTGCTTTTGATATGAAAAATCTAAAATTTCAAATCATACAGTTCAAAGGAAACTCTGAAAGCTTTCTATGCATCTATTACAACACAGCTTGCAGTATTTGTTATGATTAAGAAGTCTCGAGGATGAATGTGATTTGTGAAGGTCTAGTCAATGCCTCATATTCAATGTGTGTATATACGTGTGTGTGTATACATATTTTGCATGTTACTGATTAAAATAATCCAAACCCAGGTATTGAAAAAGTGCTTATAGTTTGGATCAGATTCATTGGAACCACCACGAGAAAGATATTTTATATGTTTCTGCAATAACAATCTGTTTCTTAAGGCATGGAGAAATAAAAAAGCAAATGAATAAGAGACATTCCCAGCGTATAAGACACAGATCACTTAAGTGGTTAACAAAATCCAGAATTTAAGCTAGTTAGAAAGCTGCTACAAACTATGGATCAACCCTTCTGCTTTCAAAGAGTCTACATTGACTCATAAGTGAAAAGCAAATCTCACAGGATTTTTTTCTTTTATTTCCCTCTTTAAGAAATCCTAAAGATTTTAAAATTATTCTCAAGAAGGAAGTCATGGCTTTGGAGCATCCTTGCCCCCCAGGCTACTATGAAGATGCAAAGCCACGAGGTCTTGCTGTGTTTTATGGTGCAAGTAAACTCAGACTATCAGCTGCTCTTGCTCTCACATTGACCAGCACCATGAACTCTGCTGCCTCCTCCACCAGCTGTGGAGCCATCTCTGAAGAGAAACGCAGAGGAGGAGATTTCTCTCCTGAGGGAGGAGTAACACAGGTAACACCATCTTTGTAT
Source organism: Pedionomus torquatus (assembly GCA_013398155.1). NCBI lineage: Eukaryota > Metazoa > Chordata > Aves > Charadriiformes > Pedionomidae > Pedionomus > Pedionomus torquatus. Next base: position 125,037 of record VZRU01021369.1, on the reverse strand, counting down.
CATCTGCTGGAGAACAGCATTGACAGTGCCACCATCTGAGTACCCCCGTTCTCAAACCTGCTCTTTGTTCTGAAGGAAAATGAACAGATGACCAATGAGACTCATTGCACGGTGTGTTAAGTAATGTAATAAAAATTGCTGTGAGCTGAGGCTCCCCCTGGAACAGGACGCACAATTCGCTAAGATATCTGATGGGAGCCAGGAGGACCATGCCAACTATACAACGGCAAAGATGCTTTGTGAGCACAAATCCATATTATTCAGTTGTTCTAGTATGTAAACTGTAAGGCATAAGATAAGAAACTGCACATGCTTCATTAGAGTTATATACAGGAGTCAAGTCTCAAGTGGAATTACAATGTCTAGAGAGCAGAGCAGGTCAATTAAATCTAACAAGCATGAACAGAGTAATTGGGAGGTTTGGATTGCAAGGCTGCTTGTGCCTAGGTAAATGCAGCAGTAATACCAGAACGGACTGAGCTCACCCAAGTAAAGTTGTTGAAAACACACAGTTGCTAAATAATTTTGGTGAACCTTCAGGTACATTTTTAGAATCCATGAAACAACATGGGCGACACTTGCCTACTGTTGTGGATGGGAATATCTGACACAGTTATGATTCAGTGGCAATTCAAAGTTTGTCAGCAATTTGAGGCAGATCAAGAGGTTGAATTTCAGCAGCACTGAATCATTAACTGATGTAAGGATTTACATTTACACAACAACTGGGCTGAGCACGCACATGTGTTTATTTAAAATTGAATAGACAGGCCCAGCTTTAAGATGGATGATTTATTAAATAAAATCTCTTTTATGGGAAATTCTTCCTCTCTCCCAATTATTCATAAGAAAAAAAATCCCTGAAGTACCAGAATATTTTTTGACACTTTCTAAACAGAAACAAATTGGCTAATTTAGACATTCATTAGAGAAAAATGACTTTCAGAAGTGGAAAGTGAAAATGAAATGCAGGGTGTTTTTTTATTGTTTTTGGGTTTGGTCTTTGTTTTTTTTTTTATTTTAAAGTTATGAGTTTTAGCGAGGAAAAATAAAGTACTTTGATTCTGCCTGAGGATTCTGTTTGATCAGTCACTGAACCCCAATAAAATAACCACAGGATGATTTGTACAACTTTGCTGGAAAAATTCTAGGATCCCAGAGCCAGAAGGCGGTCTGTTGCATTCTGCATCAAGTATGCAGGCCTGGTCTTACTTTTGGACTTTTAAACTTGCCAAGGGATTGCAAAAGTGAGAGTTTTACCAGTGCAGTGTCAGAATCCAGCTTGTATAACTGGTGCAAGGTGTCTCTCACCCAATGCATTTGGAAGGAAAGGATAACATTTTTCTCTGATGTTTGTAACATTCTCCCTTTCCAAAAGCCACCCCCAAGGTAATCACAGCACCTCATTTCTATTTTTAAATCCTTTCCAGTAATGGTAAAAGAAGCATTTACACAGTGCTGCAGCATGCAGTAAGTAAGGGTGATCAGGAAGGGTGATGCTGTCTCAGCTTGAGGGTCTGTATTACAGTATTGATTGAACTGCACAAGGTTAACACTGAGCCAGCCTTTCTCTTCTGCACTCATTTTTCAGATCTTTAACTGTACCAGAATTTGTGTCTAAGCTGAAACCTATCCCCACGAATTCTGCTGTAGAAATTGCTTACATTAACTATCACATCCCACACTTCTGAAGGAGAGTTCATAAAGAACTCTTTAAATGCAAAGAATTCATCAAAATGCGGTGATCCAATCTAAACTGAAGACTGAGATTTTCAAGATGGACTAATGACTTGAACCAGCTGTTTTTTCATCACCAATTCTAGACAAATTTAAAGGATTGTGCTTCAGAAAATCTTCTTTTAAAATTGGGCAATTTTATCCTTTATCCTGCTAAAAAGCTTGATCAGGTTCAGTGGTTTGGGCTACTCTGACAATGTTATATTGACGACATGAAGTCATTTACTGTTCTTCAGTGGCTTAAGCCACATTGAAAAATCTAACTGCTGTTCTTTCAAGTTTTAACATATTCCTTCCCTTAAACATCTAACCAATAAAGAGCTTTAAGAGTGTTTTCAGATAGGTTAAATTATCACCCACTGTTTAAATTTCTAGAAGGCATCATACTAACTGTCTTTTTGAAAATATTACTAGCGTCCTTGCTCCTAAGCAGCTGATACATAATATGTCACAACACTTCAAGGAATGGAGAATTAGATTTATCTATTTTATTTTACAGCTGGAAAACTGTTTTACTCAGGGCCTAAATAGGAAGAACTACCCTAAATAGGAAGTCTGGAGCAGAGGAGTGCACTGAAATTGTCTCTCCCATTTCCCGCTCAGCCTAAAGCCTGGGATAGACTTTATTTCCCCATCCCACTCTTCTAGTACTGGAGAGAAAACAACACTTTCTCTTTCATTATTTCAACATTTACCAGACATACAGAGTGAACACCTAGTGCTTCACAGTTAGGATGGAGTGGATTTTTTTCCCTTTTGGCAGCTTTCTTCTTTTATTCTAGAGAAACAGCATAATGGTGGTAGAAAGATGAAGGAGACAAACTATTTACCTTTGATCTTGACAAACTGTTAGTTAGGCTTTTATTTTCCTCTCTGCAAAATGGTTATTAACCAAATGACAAGTGTGTTAAAAAGATTCAGAGAGCAATTTGGTGTAATTCCACTGAACTAAAAGATTTTATGCTCATCCTTAAAATGCTTTACCATCACATCTGTAGTATTGACTACACTGGTGAAGTATTTTTACAGGACAGTATATTAACCTTAAATTTTCATGTTTCTAAATATTTTATTTAATATAAAATTAATTTGTAACACCAAAATGAACCTGTAAATAACCAGTTGTTGCAGATGTATTAATATTTGTTTCAGAAAAAAGAATCACAAATAAAATATTTGGGCCTTATATAAAAGCCACTTTAGCTGATGAAAATCACGTCATTATTAAACTAGTATGTTCCATTAAGCTTTTCAACCTTCACTCTACACAAAATTTTGTAGAGTGGTTGTCAAAAAATATGAAAAAAAAAAAAAAAAAGATTTTGTCTAGTTTGATTTTATATGATCCCAATTGGGTAAATAGATAAAGAAGCTATTGGTTTTGGAGAAAATATGACTATTGCCAATGTCTATTTTAGAAAACTTTACTTCTGCTTGATTACTTAAAAAGAATGCAATTAGAGTACTGCAATTATCCTAAGCGTCACACTAGCAGAAACCATTAAGTACTACATTTTCTTTTTCCGTGGTCTATTTTTCAGTTACACCTCAATTAAACCATATGTTAATTTAAAGGATACTGTCAGTCTCCTCACTTTATCCTTGTATCAGTGTTCTTAGCAGCAAAATACTCAACTGTATTAAAAGGGAACGTTATTAAAAAGTTGACGCATCTCCTACTGCCAACTGCTCAGTTTTTAGTGTAATAGAGTGTGTTGGAATGTATTACCATGGCAGAAGCAGTCAAAACACTTGGGTGAACTTCGCTTAGAGAAAGTGGGTGGGTTTGTTATCAGGAGCAACCTACCATTAAGCATGAACCCACTGCTGAGGAGGCTGTGCAATCTCCACTTTTAAAATGCCACAAACCTGGCTGGTTCCACTCTGGAGCAGAGAAACGGGGAGATGCTTCAGATATCTTCCAATCCTATTTTTCTACATTCCTATGATTTCTTGACATAGGAATCGGTAAAAGCTGTTGACTGACCTTTTAGATTCTCAGATGAACAAAGACACTCTGCAGTAAACATCCAATTGCCTCCGATCCGAGAAATAAATTTTTATTTTCCAAAATAATCCCATCTGTATTCATTACATGAGCACACAATTAGAGTGGTCTGGAAAAGTCTGAATTCCAAAGCACTTTTGCAGCTAACTCGAAAGAGAAGCAGTAGTTTAAACAGGGGAGAGGTAAGATTGTTTCTGTAACATAATTTCAAAAGAGCTTTATAGCAGCTTGTTCTTCTGCGTTTTCCAGACTAGATAATAAGAAAAAGCAATCAGGTGCCATAATGTGCTCTTTTTCTAACACATTGGCTGGTATTTTTGAGGAGAGGTTACATCTAACTATTCCCTTGGGCTACTCTCCCTTCACCTCTTCTTCTGCTGTCTCTTAGATGTCCAACTACTACATCGCTAGCTCCTCTGTGACAGGAATATCTTTCTGCTATAAATATGAAGTATCCAGTACAGTATTTGATTGCCTTGATGGATTTGTAACTAGATGCTACAGTAGCACAAAGAGCAGTAATGATTACATGCAAGGAAGACCAGTTCCTCAGTAACGCAACTGATAATTAAGTGGCGTCTGCACATTTTAAGCAAATTTCCTAATGTCTGCTTAATTTTCATACTTAATATTTTCTTCTTTGATCATTTTATTACATATCCTTCTTCATCTAGATAAGATCTCTAGATCGGATCATCTTTATGCAGTGAAATTCCTTTAACAGCACTGGCACGTCATGGTACAGTTACGCAGTGGGATGTGACTAGAAGTGACATGGACAGACCAGCTCAAAGAATTTCAAAAGTTCTATTGTATTCTTTAGGAACATTTTTCTATCATGTTAGATTTCTTGCATATGTAGCCTCCTACCATTTCTGAACAATTAGTTGGCTTCTTGTCACTGGAAGGTGGGGAGCTTGTCTCAATGACACTCTCAGAAGCTAGTTCTCAGCAGTCCCACCTAAACATGAAGAGTACAGAAAGTTGTGTTTCATTGCCTATGAGCACAAGGTCCTGCAGGTGCATTATACTTCATACTGCTCTGAACAGACCACTGGTGAGCTCTGGAAGACAGATCAAAACTGAGGACTGAGGAGCACAGTAAACAGCTAATTTCTCCAACATGCCTTGATAACCCACCTGTAACCTCAGTTTCCTTACAACCAAAGTCTTTGGTCCTCTGGGATAGATCTCATAATCCAGTATTTCAGAAGTGGGAGAGAAACTTTAGGAAGGTTTTATTTTCATCCTGTTGCTGATGGGTACATTTTTGAGAAATGTCATGTAGTTTTATAAGGCAGAAATAGCCTTTTACCAGTTGCAGGAATAAAAAGCAAAGAAGAGAACACAAACGACTCAGCAGGGCAAGATTTAGAGCTGGGTGATGTACCTGCCCACTGCTGTGTGATACTGAAGGGACTGGGCAAGAGTTGTTAATGAAAACCTAACTGCAGGATTTGCAGTGTGCTGCAGACAGCCTCGGCTGTACCACATAACAACAATTCTCCTGTGTTTTTGTACAGAATGCCAAATTTATCTATGTTTTTGAGGTGTACTATCTGTGGTAGATTTTCTTTCCATTTAGATTACCAAAGACACTGCATAAAGAAATATATTATTTTAATGGATTTCACAACCCTTTACCGGTAGCTTCTTCAGCTGCATACAGAGGTTATTCTCTGCCCATGCTCCGCTTTGTTATAGTTGTCATTTTATAACCACAGTAAACCATAAAGCCACACTTCAAATTATTTTCTTCCTTTCAGATGCTCAGTGTTCAATTTACCATGTTTCCTGGAGAAAACTGTTTCCCGTGTATTGTTTCTGTGGTGCTGAAATTAAAGCTTTCACTGTTTTTAGTGCGTATCTTGGTTTCTGAGAGTTATAGTGATGAAGGCAGAGCCTAGATGAAAGACTTCAGTAGTTCAAAGTCACGATGCTATGTTGCTTCTCATGCTCAGAAATGAGCTGAATGCTTGAAAGCCAACATTTTGCCCCTGACATCACACTGACACAGCTTATCTTAAATTTTCATTGCTTCCTAGCCATTAGAGGAAAAAAGAAAATTCATACAGAGAGACTCATTCCCCTTTTTCCACCTACATTCAAATGTTAGTACATAAGCCCATAATCATAGGTCACTTAGCAGCTAAAATCAATACGGTGCTAACTAAGCAAAATTTGAACACCTAAATGCTGAAAAACAAATCAGAATAAATGACAGTTTTCCCAGCCTTCCCAACACCATTGAATCCATGGAAAATCAGGAATCTCTTTGTGCTTAAAAATTAATGATGTGGTGCTTTAACTTGAACGGTAGCATAGAATCAGCTTGAAAAAAAATATATTAGTAATCTGAATGCACAGTTATTCATTATTTCTATAACTCACGTGAAAAAAAATCCTAACAAATATCTGTGGTGGAGTTTGCAGCAATGTATATCACCACAATAACAGACAGCAGACTGACCTCAAATGCCTGTAAGTGTGCAAGGTGAAGAAGCAGGTAACTTTATTTCCTCGATTTGCTTCCTTGTTTTGTTTTGTTTTCAGGAAAGATGGAAAAGTCTGTCTCTTCAGGAATCATGAGAAATCACATAAACAGCAAGATGACCCTGTTTGAACGTTCCTTTCATCTACTTAGAGCTACACTGAAAGCTGTTCTTGAACAGGATGGAGTCTTTCTGTCAATACTCAGGACCTGACTTAAAGCATAATAAACAGAGTAAGAGCCTTCTCAGAAATCTAGGTTGATATAGGGCTATATTGCACTCCTAGATTGAGAAATTATTTTCCTGCATAATTAAGTGGATTACTTTGGTACGGATTTAAAGAAAAAAGTAACACCAAAACCAAATTAATAAAACATCAGTTCTCCCAAAATGGTGGAAACTTTTCTGTGGGGAATTAACTTCCCTAGAAACCCTAAGCTTTTCTTTAGGTGCAGGTATTTTGAATTCCATGATTTAATAAAGTGGCAATTCCCCAAATAAACTCTGGCAAAGAAAGGCAGACAAAAAGAAAAGTCACCAAAAATCTGTCCGTGAACAGTTTTAGAAAGGCTGTTGGGAACCTGGTAAATGAATCCTTACAAGAAGAATTTGCAGAGTTGGGGTTATTACGCGTATTTTATACATCTATTAGTTATAGCCTCTAAAACTGAGTCTAAAAACTTAAATGCAACTTGAATTGATGTTAATGAGAATTTTCCTATCACTTGTGAACAATACAGCAGCTGTATTTAGTTTAGCCACAAACTGTTTCTGTTAAATGTGTTTCATTAATCCTGATCTTGAACAGCACGTTGCACTGCATCTCAAAAAGTCACCATTGTAGATGGAAATAAAGTTTAAAATTTTATATTTCCATTACAAATTATTTTAAAATGACAACTCTGTACCTGAGATTTTGTCTGAATTAGTCCCTACTTATCCACATAACTCTGCTTATCAGTGTATCATTAACACAAAAGCACCTTGCCCTTTGTTATCATTGAGCATAAAGAACCTTGAACCTCCGTTTTCTTCCACTGCTCTTTGATTTGCCTCTCTTTTATTACTATTTCATTATTTTACCATTGCAAAGGAATGTGGGAAGCTCTCCCCAACTCACTCCTTATGACTTGCTTTCATCACTGCCAGCTTCTTAATGGCATGGTAAGGAAGAAAAACTGAACTTTCTCCTCCTTGATGCTACATATTGATTCCAAATACTCTAATGAAACCCCCAAATGGTTAGCAGCAAGTGTCCATCACTGCTCTTATTGTTTCAATTAAAGACAATTCATTCTGTTCATACAAGTCCTTGATAATTAAAGAAGGGACTGTGCTCACAAGCTGGTTTTCCCCCATCAAATACGTCTGAAAAAAGCTGGGCATTTTGCAGCTGGCAAAACAATTAATTTCTGGATTAATCTCAATTTTATTTTGAGCATTGTATTTCTTGCTGTGTGTTCTGAGAGTCAGCCAGCTAACTGAATATCACAATTTCCCTATTTGCAAAATATGTCTGAAATAACCTGTCTGATGGGGGTCTCCCAGAGTTACTACAGTGGCCATGGGTTACTCAGCACTGCAGAAGAACCACAGGTCTGCGCTTTGCAGGAGACCAAAATCGTAATGATTTCTCTCGGCTGAAAAGCAATTGCATCAATCAAAGTGCTTTGTGCAATCCCAAAATGAAAAATGCTACATAAAAAAGTTATTATTATGAGTTTCACCTCAAAGCTGTTAAAAGCTCGTATTTCTTTTGGATAAAGGTAGCTGTGAGATTTTAGCTGTAATGCAAAAGAAAGTGCTTTGCACTCTGTTGAACTTAATATCTGTTGGCTGGAATTGGCATAGCTTCCTCATAAACCACAGTTACCTCCAGACAAATTATTTGGTCAGTGAAAGGTTTGAAGGATAGGGGCAATGACATGAGTGGACCCATATATATCCTACTGGGAGTTCAGCAACATATCCAACATTTCCCACAGTAAACAAGACAGAACAGAGACATATAAGAATTTGTCCTTTACCAATACTTCTGCACTATTATTTCAAATACTGGTCATTAATCACATGTATTTTTATATCACTGAGTTTATCTAGAGGCTCAAAACCCATGAAAATTCACAAGGACTCTCACATCCTGTAAATATTTTCCAGTGTATAGACCCAAAGGAAAACAAGGGAACATGATACAGATATTAAGCACTCAATGATTTTGACATGATATTTTAGTCCCATTAATTTCAGTCACAAAATTCTTTGAAACAGACTATTTTTGTTTAGAGAAAACAATAATCTTCACATTTTCCTTCTGGACCAATTGATATATGAAGGCTCTGAAGTGCTGCTGAGAAAAGTAAAGGTATATTTTCCAGCAGGCTATAAAAGTGTCAGTTCTGGCTGAGATGTTTCTGAAACAGTCTCACTACCTGAAGTTAACCTTTCACATACCGACACTGTATTCTGCATGATCTGACTTGCTTTAATTATCTCACTTTCCAAACAGGGTTTTGGTTAAATGTTACCCGTCAAGAAGGTCTAAATAGTCAACTCTTTGCTTTTTAATGCAACACCTCCGTGAACGCCAACACTTGCCTTAGAAAATGTCTGAACTTTTATGAAATTTATGGTGAACAACTTCTGTCAAGGTAAACAGAAACCCTCTTTTTAAAAATAAAATGAAGACATGAGCATACAACGGTACACACGTTTCTTCTAGCAGCTGAGTGCAAGCCTGGACATTCTACAAAGGGATTTCACTACAAGGAGGGGGTAAGGTCTGGAAGACAAGCTGAGGATTCATATTGGAACTTTCCTACTCCAAACTCACTGCATTGCACAAGAGCCATTCCTAGATGTTGGTTGCAAACATGAGTTCAAAGGTAGTCAGACAGACTACATGCAATGTTAATACCTTAGCATAGCAGACCAAGGGAAAAGCTCCACGGGCCATGATGCAGAACCTGCTGCTCCATTCCACCATCTCACTATTAAATCAACAACCAGCAAGCTCCAGCACTAACCCATGAAGGAAAAAGTCTGGAGGTACAAGAAGGATCCTGGAGGTACAAGAAGGATCCTGGAGGTCCTGTACTGTTTGTGAGAGGTCAAAGGTAAGCAAGTAGATCACTTCATAACATCATCCTGGGCTAGCAGAAAACCATGACAGGGTTCCTGTATAGATACCACAGGAATTGGCACTAACCTCTCATTGCTGCGCAATGGTCTCTGCCTTGAGATTTTACAGAGTGTTTGGAACATCAGACAGCATCAGTTGCAAAGAAATGCCACTAATTAAAGCTTTATCCTAGAGGGCTAATTCATGTGGAAATGTTCCTTTCTGAGGGGAGCTCTGGGCAGGGTGATGTTGTGCTGGTATAGCCCATCCCAGGTTTGCCCTGGGCAGTGGGTTTTGGGCACTGGGGAGGACCAGCTGCAGCCTCTGTGGGAGGTGAGGATCAACACAAAACCTATTGCTGGCCTGGGACCCCAACACCAAACTGTCCTCCAGAGTTACTGTTTCTGCAGCAACACTAATTGTCTCAAAATGAGGGGATTGAAATTAGGTGCTCAAAACCAGTAATACCAGTCACTGTAACCATTTCCATGCAAGATGCCTGCTTTATTTATGCCAAGCCAGAGCACTATAAACTATAGGCTATAAACTTCCTCTACTCTTCCTGTGCTGGGCCTCCTCCTTTCTGAGGACTCAATTTAAATGCAAGGTAAGGTAGCAGCTAAGACCAAAATTCCACTTATGTTTTATTATTCAAAAGAATTTAATAATTGATCTCTTAGGGGGTTGGGAAAGCAGGGATTACTTATTTCTGAGGTGATACAAGTTGTGCTGAGGTCCTAGAGATTTGTCCATGTCATAGGTTTGTTTGCTGCTTTTNCTTTTTTTTTTTTTTTTTTGTAAGGTGATGCAAAGCTTTTAGATACCAGTCCCTGTGTAATGATCTCCCCGGTGACAGTGTCTTTTCTGGGCACCAAAGGCAATGCTGGGATTGCTGCAGGGTCTTCTGCAGGCTGTTCTCTTTTCCAGTCCTTGTGAACACTTTGTATTTTAGTCACCTTCCCTCCTCTGTACCTCCAGGAGTTTTGGAAATTATCTCACAATGAAGTTTTACACAGATTCTACATCAGGTCTTTATATACCGAGCACTTACCTGTATGAAAACAAAACAAAACCAAAATAACAACACCACAAACCAACATAAACCCCACCTTTTGGTGCTAGTATTTCTTTGCCAATATTAAGAGTAGTGGCTGCTTGCTGCAGAATTTAGTATTTATGATTTCTGTTGGAAAACCACTTAATTTTCCTATAGTACTCACATCCATTCATGCTGAGCACACTAAGATCTCTTGAAAATATAGGAGTAAATAAGCCATAGGTATTTATAATATACTACTCCTTTCTGGTTATAGCACAGGCATCAGTTGAGACAAAATTGAGCACAAGGATCGGTTGAGAAAGAAATTGGGACACTTTCTCTGTTTACTAAAGCCACTCTCTTTTTTATTTAAATCATGAAACAAAACATCATTGTATATGTGTTGCAGGATTTAAAAAGCTAGTGTTTTAAAGCTATGTAGATTCATATGTATCAGTCAATTTCTAGCTGTAAATGTGAATTAGAGACCCCAAGGAGAAAAATAGTTGTCTTAAATCAGCCTGTTTCTCACTATTCAGTAACAATAAAGAATGCTGATATTCCTATTCCCCTTCCCTTTGCATCTCAGTTCCTTTTGTATGACCAGCTCCTTCTTTCTTTTTCTCCCTCATAACACTTCGCTGACTGTCAGCCAGACTGAGAAAGGAAAAAGTGACCAGGGGAAAGAGGAGCAGCCCTGTCTGTGAGTACCATCTGATCTGGTAGAAGACTGACAGATGTGACTATCTCTCCTGAGGGCCATTTGAGGTTTTTTGATGAAACATGATGTCATTCTCCCTCTTCTTCCCCTCCTTACATTTCTACCAATACAATCTTTCCGTTTACTTTTCATTCACAAAATATTTCCTTTCCCATTGTCATTATTTCTTGAAAGTTAGTGTTTCAGTGTCTTCTTCTTGGCTGCAGAGTGAGAAATTTCCTTAGACACAGCCTTTTAGCATCCTCTGCAAGGACACTCTGGAGAGTCCTAGCTCCAGAGTTACATCTATTACCATTTTAATTATTTTCTGGTCACAGGTGGTTTGCATGGTTCCTGGCCAGTTTCTAATTCTGAGCAGTGACCAAACTTTTTTCTTCAATCCAACCTTAACTCCACTTTGAGGATGAGTCTACTCAGATAGTCAAAGCTTGAAATGCACAGGAAAATCAGGAAGGTGAATAGGAGAATGGGGGAAACACAGAAGAAATACAAGGGGAAAAAAAAGTTACAAAATGAAAACGTGAGAATAGGTATGAAACGGAAAGGTGGAAAATCTGCAATATGTTTTTGATTTTTAATGGAGTAAAACCATAGGTCTGACCTACAAAGCCTACTGATTCATCCTATCCAAATGCTAGACCCTCTGCACGCCGAGACAGGAGGCAGTTACCCGGTTTGGCAAGAAGAAAGAGCGAGCCATGCTGAAGCATTAAGTCTCATTGTCTTTTCTGCATTGCCATGGTTTGGCTGCTGTTCAGCTGCCGGCCAGCAGTAATTGAATACTCAAATGAGGCTGGCTGTAATTGCTGAATCTACTGTTTGAACACCCTCTCGGTATTGTGAAGTAGCAGCCAGCTACTGGTGAGGCTGAGAAACCCTGCAGTTCCCAGTGCCTGAAGGAAAGCACAGGAATTTCAGGGAAAGCTTAGAATGACAGTGGTTGAAACAGAATAGTCCCCTTGCAACCCTTCAGCATTATGGACTCGTTGCCAGTACAAGGTAAGCTTTGCCATGACATGCTTACTGGAGCTGGGACAAGACGGTGGAGGAGCTAAAGCCTCAGCTTCGGTTTTAAATGGAAGGAATATTATCGACTCAAATGTAAGGTTCTCATCCGAGAAAACCTGAGACATATTCTAAAAAATGCACTGGTTAGGAGGCTAGAATTACATCAGAGAAGAAATATCCCAGCCTTACAGCCTGGTAAAGCTATAAGGTATATGATTAAGGAACTCATATGAGAAGGGGAAAATCTACTTGTGTCTGTCTTGGTGTTTTTAAAAATAAATTATTATTTTTATTAAATTCAGTGATGGTGTAGTACATTTATGTGTCACCATGGAGTGTGCATCTTAAACAGGGTCTTTTCTCTACAAGTTACATGCTCTAAGTGTTAGTCTGCAGAGTTAAATACATGGGCATTCTCCAACACTAACTCCATGATGGCTTATGACTGTGATAGAGGAGTTCCCCTCTAAATTTGGACTCTTCTTCCCTCTTTGACTTCTTTATAGCAGGCGAAGCCCCTTTCTGATCCTTTTCCCACTCAGTAAGCAGCTGCCACCTACTTGTGGTGTTCAAAGTTGAGTGATTAGGAAGAGGGAATGTGTAGTAAATTATTACAGAGAATCTATCAAAAAGTTAGTCTAGCTGGGTGGGGGTATATATAGTGCAGCATCCTGCACATCCCACTGCTTTATTTTTGTGAAGTCATAAAACATCTCCAGCTGAAAACTCAGTTTTCTTTGAAGCAGAAAATTATTTTATTACACCATGGCAGCCTCTCCTTGCATTGGGGTAGGTTGCCAGCACCAAGAGTTCTGGCTTCTTAGTGCTAAACAGCTCTCTGAAATTGATATTGCTTGAAGAAAACCACTCAGGTTTTCTCAGTTTTAATTTCTTTCTAACACCTTTCTCAGTTCTTTTTCCTGTCAGACATCTGTACCTTAATTTCTTTAGGTTTAAAACTACTTACTTTACATCCAACAAACCCAAATCATTTTCATTTCATTCCATTTCTGAAAAATCTAATATCATTGATTTTCACATCAGGATCCCTGGGTCAGCTGGCTAATCAATATGTTATGCTAACTGATCGCTTACAGCCCAACTTAATAAGAAGTAGTAGCTGAAAGGTCTTCGAAATGATTTTTGATAATTAATAACTTCTCAACAACAGTGACAAAAATAACAGTAGAGGCAATGTGTTATTCTGCCAAGTGCAAAAGATTTGATTTTAGAAAAGGTGTCACAATCCAAAATTATAAGAAATCCACAAAGAAAGAGGAGAAAGAAAGGAGAAAGGAGAAAGGAGAATGGAGAAAGGTGCTAATTTCTTTTTTTTAGTTGGACAGCTTTTGTATTTGTTTCTGAAAACATAAAGTGAATTATGTTTCTGAAAACATAAACTTACTCAGAGTAAGTTTTCAAACTTTCCCATGCAGTTACAGGCCTAGAGATTTCACTGACATGAAAGCAGAGAGTCTCACAATCACCAGTCTTCAAGAGACAGGACATTAACTTAAACAGCAAATGTCAGGAGACTTCAGCTTAAAATCACAGAGTTGACAGTGCAGAAAGGCATGTTCCCTGCAAATCAAACCTATAGAGTTCAGGCACATTTGGGTTCAATGGTTCTTATTTTTAGCACAAATCCTTTTCAAGAAATAGCTTTCAGTGTACTGGGATAAAAGCCACACATCAAAAAGACAAGAAGGATGTAGAGGAACCTGTAAAGGTCCATGGTAAACTTAGAAACTTCACTCACCATCAGTCTTGGGTAACAGCATGGAACAAAGCTACAGCTGCGCTGTCGGAGGTTATCACTGCAGCTCCTCACAGGGGGTGATGCTGGGAGGTACAGGGTGTCTCACCAGTACCCAGAAGTTTTGGATAGTGCTGAAGATGTGAAGATCATTTTGACTTTGACCAAAATTTAAAATTGTTGAAGGGTTCTCCAAACGCTATAACTGTCTGAGACTGGAAATTCCCCAAAAGTGAGGTACAGGTGGGCAATAATGATCACATAACGAATAACCTCGAGCCTAACTGGGAGAATGCCAATGAACTTAGTGTTAGAAATGAGGTACTAAACCAGAAAAGGGCAGGAAAGAATGGTAATGCTAATCGTGTCATAAATTATCAGACATTAGATTTCCCTAAATCAAATAGTGTGAAAAATGACTACTATATTACTGTAGTTACAGTAGCCAATCTAGTTTTACAAGTGCATAAAACACAATAAAAGGCTACAGTCATTTGTAAATTCCAACCAAGTCCCTTGCATGCAATTTATAGAACAGCACACTGTGAGGAAATAAATAAAAAAAAATCTTTACAGGAGGAAAATCTATTTTCTCTAGGGAGAAAAATGAGCTTATTAACTGACAGAAAATACTTCTGAAAAAATCTCTACCTGTTTTTTGTGTGCTTATACCATTCAGCAGATTCCTTTTTACTGCAGCTCCCAAATTTCCGTAGTAGAGTGCAGCAACAACTGTTTATGTTTCCATTGCACCTTGTCTTCTGTTGGAACTTGTCTATGATTTGCATTAATTAAAATTCCAGAGTTTCACCATGGGTTGGGCATGAACTGTGGTCTGGATTAAAAAAAATAAAAAAATAATTAAAAAAATTCACTAAATGCAACTGACTTTACTGAAGCTTTTTATATCTGTGTCATGGGCAGCAAAGCTGGTTCTTCAGGTTGGTCTGTACATTGTAAAATTTAACATAAAATTTAGGCACAGCAATTTTTATATTTTTGTACCTTGGGAAAAAAATATATTCTCCCTGCTTTATTTATTTATTTACTTATTTATTTTAAAGTAGGACATGTCAATACCAGTCAATCCTTTTGTTGTGAAGATTACGTCTAGGAGCATCCTAGCAACTGCAAAGCAAGTTACCTTGGCATATGCTAGAAACAAGCCAATGAGTTTCTATAGGGCATCCACAACTCTCTCCTTTCCCAACACATCTGCTTCCCTCCGAGTGGGTAACCTTCTCCTACCGGAGAGGTTAGCTTGCCCAGCTGGGCAGCACTCTCCACCAGTCAAGGATGACCCATCATGTGCCCTGAACAAGATGCAGCTTGAGATGTCCCAGCGAGCGAGCGAGCATTAGTGTTTTGTACTCTTTGCAGCCCTCCAAATTGACACCCAAGCTAAAAATGCACCCATGCTCAGGCTTAGCATCAAGTGCGTACATACTGAAATTACCTAATTAAAGGATGAATGGGTAGAAATCAGCTAATGACTTTTTAGTCTTCTGGGAGCATTACTAGAGCAGAAGGTACTATCTAAACCTATAGATATAGTTTCTCTGACCCCTCCTGAACCTGCTTTCCAGCTAAAACAAAAAGGTGTCTTATTTTTATTTATTATTACCCCTTATTTTTATTTATTACCTCTTTTTTTATTATTTTTACACCATTTCCCTGGAAGTTAAGGGTTAGTTTTGACATTATCTAGAGAAGGAATTTGAAGCTCTCTCCAATTCTGAATAAGAAGATTTAAGTCATTGCAGATTATTGCTCATATTCTTTTTATGAACAGGCAGAGCATGAAAAGACATTTCTATACAGCAAATCCACGTAATAAACTCTTCCTTCTGACAACTCTCAGGGCTTCAGCCGCTTGGATTACTTGCGTGTGTGACCTCAGCCTCACACATATACGACAGAGCCCAAAATAGATCCGGAAGATGAGTCATGATGTTCAGGAAGGATTTCAAAACAAATGGACCTATTTACTCTTGCAGCTGTCTCCTGAAGCTAGTACTATTTCACAATGGTGTTATTGATTTGTTCTCATTATCTGCATCTGAGAAGTAAATTTGTTTATGTTTTGGGCTGGGGGAGGGGGGTTGCATCAGGTAATTAAACCAGCAATTTAGCTCTTCAGAGGAAACATTTCAGGAATTAATATGCCACACACATTCCGGGTGATCTAAAATGGGAACATCCTAACTAATATATCCTCAGCATTGTAGGGATTTTACTTCTTGCTTGCCAAATGCCATGCAATTGCACAGGAGTTTATTTGAACCCTGGGGAAGATACGAAATACGATGTTTTTCTGCCACTGCATTAGGGATGCTCTCTGCTTTCACCAAATCTACTACACAATATGCATGCTAACATGTTCTATTTGTTGTTTATACCTACCTAATGTGGTGCATGACTGTAAGACAAGGGCTGGGCACACAGTATGACTGTATAAGTTTGTATAGAGGTGGTTTTCAGGTAGACCCGGCTCTGTTTCAACACAAATCCCGATGCCTACCAAAAGGTAACAAAAATTTAAGTTAGCAAAACTCTCAACTTGGTCTCTTGATCTAACACTTTTTTTCTTTGACTACCAGTGATCTTGTACTGCTTTTCAATAGAATTCTTATTCTAAAGCTGTTCTCACATCTGGCTGCCAAACCCATAATGTTTCAGCAAGTCTAATTATCTCTTAAGTACGACACTACTTTAATCCAAAAGCAAGATGATACTTAATTTTTAATTATTATTATTTTTAATAAGTGCACCCCTAAAGGCCTAAGCCTGTACATGATAAAATGTACATTAATTTCAGTGGAAGCTGGATCAGACCCTAAAAGCAAAAGATAATTACTACATAAATCTTAGAACCTCATATACTTCCAGAGCAGCTAGCTTAAATGGCAAAATCTCTGCAAGATGATTACGGACATAATTATTTACTATGGCTTCATGTTAGCATGGCTCCATATAAAAACCTCACCCTTCATATCATGCAAAGTGAGAGGCGAAAAAACCTCTAGGTGGCGAACGAGTGTCAACATTTATGTTTGAAATTATGATGTTTATCACATGTGACCCTTGCTGCCAATCAGCAGGATAAAATCAAAATAGAGCATCATCAGTTGCTTTACTTCAGTAATGCAAACAGCAGGGATGAAGGAAGGCTCATACTGACGTTGCCTGCACTACGGATTTAAGATGACCAAGAACTACATGTTTGCTCCACAAACTAAGACACGAGAGAAGGGCCATTTGTCACAAAATTCTATGCTAAAGTCTTCAATGAACAAGGTACATAAGATTAATTTGCCTTTAAAATGTGACAATGCCACAAAAAAAAAAAAAAGACTAGCAGACTTCTATTAAATGTGGAACTTAATATGTAGCCAGCAGGCAAGAGAAGTGATTTCAGAAGGACCATGATTCCCTGAAATAAAACTGAGTTTTATTAAATACCTCCTTACAGCTTATACATATATAATTTAGCATTTGCATTTGAATTAACACTGTCGGATTTACTAAAAAGTTGTTTACATTTCAGAATGCTGCTGACCAATAACTGAGTGGATGCAGACATAAATCATGGGATTCATTTCATTCAATTCAATTCATGGGTAAAATACTTCATCCTAACTCCCTCAGGGTATTTCAGACTCCAGGTAGGAGACAAATTCAGCATCATAAATCATACAAAAGCATGAATACGCACTCAGTCAAAACAAATCAATAAACAGATATTAAGAATTTTAGCAACAAATATAGCGCTGATTACAAGAAAACAAAGAACCACCCTCTTTTGTTTAAATTTTCCAAGCAGCAGTTGTGTTTTTTACTAAAGAACACTTGTTCTCCCTCTTGAATCGGGGTCTCCTGCATTTTTTCAACAAAACCAAGTATCACCTGTATAAAATGAAGATGAATAAAAAAAGGCATAAAAGCATCATTCGTATTTGTAGATGCAGTCATAAAAAATCATCATCTGCTGTTGGCTTTTGTCAGGCTAGACAATAGTTTTGTTTAGCCAATGAAGTCATGGATGAGCTTGCAGAATACAGTGATCATTCTAAAAATAGGAGTTACTCTGCTGAGTGAGCCAAAGCTGCCTTTGCCAGACTGTGCCTGTTGCTGAGCAAACTTATTAACGGGTGGAGTTTTGAACTCTTCTCCTGCTTGCTTTGCCTCTAGAAATTTACACTGCTTATCTATATAGGTACTGAATTTGAAAACTGCTACTGCATTTTATTGGGTATTTTATAGCAGACTAGGTGACTTTATGATGTTTTTAAGAATATTTTACTGCCTTATCTACGGAACAAGTGCTTACCTTTCCTTTTCCTTTGAGTAAATTTCCATGGAAACTGAACACATCGCATTCTCCTGCTGACTGCATTTCTTGTCTACCTGAGATAGCACTTTGATTAAATGTGCCTTCATGGTTAACTAATTAAAACCATTATGAGGGTTCTCTAAAGTCACTGCTAATCTTTAAAATATTGTTTTAATGTTTTGACTTTAATTTAGCACACTCGCAAGGAAAAACAAGAAATACTGCTTACTGATCTAGCTAGATGCTGGTTCTGCTCGACTATTTCAGTGTAATCACAGCACTTCCACAATATGTGGTGAACTGAGGTCTATCATAAGCTCTCGATTCATGACCAACTATAGACACTTCAGTATGCTCTTAGTTCCCCACTTCACTGATCGTGCCTTTTTTGGTGCCAACTGTTTCCACAACATAATTTTCCAATCCCCATTCTCTAAGCCATTGTCCTCTAACTTGCAGGCATCACACAAAAACAGATTGTACACAGTAGTTCTTCCAAGCTGTAAAAATCTGTAGCATTTTTCCTAGAAATATTCCCTTTTAGCACAAACAGGTCCTGCTAGGAAAGGAATAAGGGATTCTCATGACTCACTACAGAGAGCATTTCATTTTATCTACCCCATCTAGGAAGGATAAAAATGGTTTGGGAATGGAACCTCTGTTATGGGATGAATAAGAGCCATAACACACCCAGAACTAAACTTAATGCTGATAGTTTTTTATTTTCTTTGCTAATGAAGCCAATCCACTTCATCCAAAAAAGTAAATTGATTATATTTCCACATAGTAGATTTTAAAGAAGTTTGTGACAGGTACCTCTACATAATACATTTCTTCTTTTCTTCACCATCAGAATTTTAATTTTAGACTTCCTTGGAGAACTAGGGTGGGTGGTGAGGATTGAGTAAGTAATGACAACTCAGTTTTATGCATGACTTTGCAATGAAACACAATAAAGCAAGACCTAAATGACCATAGATCAGGCTGAAAGGAAGCCAAAAATACACGTACAAGAAAGCAGAATGACAGAACTGTCATAAGCTACACATTTTTAGGACTTAGGCAGTGATAGAGAAAGTGGGAGAAAATTCAAATAGTGTTTCATTCGACTTCCAAGGTCACCTACCACAAGGGCATAATAACTAGTAATAATAACTAATAACTAACACATGAGAACTAATATTCAACTCTTTTTATGTAACTCAGACTTGACAGATTAATGATGAAACTGCAATATCTGAAGGGAACAGTGATAACAGGCAGGTAAAAAAAAAACTTGTCTTGATGTTCTCTTAATTAGATTATATAGTGAGAAAATGAAACTACAGAAGACTTTGCAAGTGTAAGTTATCTGAACCGAGATCAAATTAAACAATTTCAAGTTCTGGGTTGAGAAAAAGAAGAAAAAGATTTGGTCAGGAGATTATGGATGATAAAGTGAGTCCACAATAGTTGTCGAGACAATTTTAAGACTCAGAAGAATGAGCATTTCCCAACAGCCCCACAGTGCCCAAGCAAGGAGAGAAGGTCTGGAATGGTAAACGAGGTCACCCAAGAGTCCAGTCATCATCCAGAGAGCCCAAAGTGACAAGGCAGGTCTTAAGTCAAGCCAGAAAGGCAAGTCAGTGAATCAGGGTCAGAGCAAAGAGATAAGAGAACAGCCTCAGATAAGGCTGCAATATAGCTTAAAAGCAGTTCCTGAATAAAATGTGGTGGGGGGGTAAAAGCAGGGAGAAAAAGCTCCCACTAAGGCTTCTTGGCAGAGGGTTCTCAAAGAGTTCAAGGCTGGACACCAGCACCATGCACCTATGTGAATTCTGAGTCTTAGGCAGCCAAACCCCAGGGGGAGGCAGATGTGTTTAGTGCACTGACATTAGTGACAACTGCTGATGGAACAAGTCTTTTGTGTTTATTTTGAGGACGGTGGAAAAGGACGGTCAGGCACTTGGTGTTTATCAGCTCAAAGATGTCTCAGATTCTGGAAGCTGTATGAACTTGAACCTTCTGTCTTAAACTTTGCATTCATACTTTTCAGTGTCTGAAATTCGACCCAGCATGATAGGCTAGCTCCTAGAAACCAGCCCGTGCCTGCCTTGTTTACTAATCTCCTCATATTCCAACAGTGAATCTTCCTGCAGCAAAGCCACAAGTAAAGGTCCAGTGCAGGAATATATCAACTTGAGCACTGACCCTCCAAGACTATAACAATTTGTGCAGTGATATAGAATCATAGGCTGGTTAAAGTTGGAAGGGACCCTAAAGATCATCGAGTTCCAACCCCCCTGCCATGGGCAAGGACACCTCCCACCAGACCAGGTTGCTCAATGCCCCATCCAGCCTGGCCTTCAACACTTCCAGGGATAGGTCATCCACAACTTCTCTGTGCCAGTGCCTCACCACCCTCACACGAAAGAATTTCTTCCTAATATCTAATCTAAATCTCATTTCTTTCAGTTTAAAACTATTCCCCCTCATCCTACTCCCTGATAAAAAGTTCCCTCTCCATCTCTCCTGTAGGTACTGGAAGGCTGCTCTAAGGTCTCCCCAGGGCATTCTCTTCTCCAGTCTGAACAGCCCCAGCTCTCTCAGCCTGTCCTCATAGCAGAGGTACTCCATTCCCCTGATCATCTTTGTGGCCCTCCGCTGGACTTGTTCCAACAGGTCTGTGTCCTTCCTGTGCTGAGGAGTCCAGAGTTGAAGACAGTACTCCAGGCAGGGTCTCAAGAGAGCAGAGTAGAGGGTCACAACCACCTCCCTCAACCTGCTGGCCACACTTCTTTTGACACAGCCCAGGATGTGGTTGGCTTTCCTCTTTCCTGGCTGCCAGTGCACGTATATAGATGGATTTTATGGAGATCTTACTTTGAACAAGGGAGAAGCATGAAATCACCAGAGTTCATACAAACCTGTGAGGTCTGTTACTGCCCTAATATAGGGAGGTGTGGAACCTCAAGGAGTACTAACCTCTAGGAAAGTATTCTTCAGAAAAGTAGATATTTAGTTCATCTCTAGGTGAAGTCCAGGTATGCAGTAGCATCCACTGAGTGGACAATCTGGGTCCCAGAATCTCAGTGCAAAACATGCATAGGGGCTTGGATAAGCACACCTTCAATAGTGTGTGGGCAATGTTCTTTTAGGGAATGAAAATGACAGAATAATAGAAATCTTAAACAGAAAGAATGCAAAGTCAGAGTCTGATCTCTATTTAGCATGATTTTATTACAAAATAGCAGTTATTGTTTCTGTTTAAAAGAAAACTGCAGAAGAACCTCTGGGCTGTTAAAATACCAGTGCTCCTGGTTAGTAAGGATAAAAAGAGAATAAAAAGACAGAAAAGGCAAGGCAAAGACCATTTTGTATGATTTAATGTCCTAGAAACGGGTGCTCTGCTTCTTTTGGAAACCAAACCAAACAAAAAAACCCAACACCACCACACCCAAACCCCCACATTTGCAAACAGGAGTGAGTCACAATAGAGTGCCTCAGGGTCCCGTAGGATTGTCACTCCAAAAAAACAACCAAACAAATCACACTACCAGAAATAAGTGACGTATTCCTCAAATCTGGCACACCGTACAGAATAGAGTCTGTCACTTTCCTCAAGAGAAACTCACTGTCAACAACACTGTTTCCTCACTGTTAACAACAGGCAGAGAGACCAGACCCAAGTAGAAAGGTGGACTTTCCATCTTCCTGAGGGAGACAGAAAAAAGAGCAGACTAGACATCTTTGATTAAAATCCACATGCCTGATGCACAGTCCTTCAGAAACTTAATACTATAGATAATTGTGGTAAAAACTAAAATTGATTATATATAATTTATAAATTTGGGGTTTGAGTCTTAATATTGTGCCTTGGAAGGAAATGCACGGCATCAGCATTTGTACAAAGTGTGGTACAACATTTATTTTTGTGGACAATTAGGTACAATATAAAGCTACCTTCTTTTAAGCCCTAATATAATAAATGATTGTTAATCAAGCCCCATTAGACTACACATCCTACTGTCTTCCAATAACAATGAACAACATGCCTAAACTACTTTTGTAAAACTACAAAATGACTGTAATTGTCATTACTTCAGGTTACTCTAGAAAACCATATCTGGATGATGGTAAGAGAGAATCTCCAGATTGGTGTCTGGGCAATGTTTGGTAACATCATCTGGGTAACATTTGTAAAAGTCTCAGCAGGAATGGCAACGGTGTCTTTAAAGAATACACTTTTCCTAGGGGCTGATACCACCGGCTTCGTCAATTTACATCCTCTGACTTCTGTTATTCCTTGTGATTTAAACTCACTGGAATCTGACCCATATAAAGAGTCCGATTTACTACCTAGTCTTTCACATGTGCAGCACAAAATCTTTAGCTTAAAGATGGAGAAGTCTAATATTCATACTTGCATCCTTTTTCTTTTTTTTTTCTTGAATGTTCAGGTGCAGACAGCACCCAGTGGAGCTCTGGGTTTATTTCATGACTATTTTTGTACTATTTCTGCTTGCCCTGCAGAATTTGATAAATGAGGAGTTGTGGAATTGCTTATGGGAACGTGATTATGCAGAATTAAATTGTCAGGCTCATTAATTATTCCGATTAAACACACAAAGCCAAGCAAAGGGATTTTTGTGCCCCCTGCAATGAATTGCGTACAGCCAATCTGCAGACATTTACATTTTTATACTCTAATAAAGGCATATCAAAATGTAAACATAATCACTCTCAGAAACAGAGCTGGAGTTATACTCACAGGGGGCTGCAGGCAGAAACCTCTCCCTTCGGCATACTGGTATTTACATCGCTTTTTGACTTAGTGTAGCAAATCCACCAGCCACCCTAATGCACATGTGGAGCCCTGTGCGCTGCTGTGATTGCTCTCCCTTCGCACTCATTCAGCTTTCATTTGTACTTCATTATGGAAACATCCAAATCCTCTCTTTTTACCATTGTGAGCAATTAGCTTACAAGGGAAGATAAAAAAACCCATAATATTTTGTCTTGTGTTCTCCTGTAATTATCCTGCTATGTTAAAGGGAATGGGAAAGAGGAGGAGTCTGCAATTTAATTCTAATAAAAACACCTATCACACAAATAAGAAGCATGCTACCAGCTATGTTGTCTTCTGAAGACACTGGCCCATTTGGCATTGTTTAATTGCAAATCTTACATTGCTGCCAGCCACTAAAAATAAACTTGTCAGTGAAAAAAAGCACATAAGATAAAAATAAAGTAACAGTAGGATAAGATAACAATAATGATTACAACCACAAAGACTGTCTTCTCTGGACACCTGACAAGTAACACAAGATCCTTCCTTTTTAGCTGAGAAAACGTCTGATTCAAGAAGGAACCAAATTAAGAACCTGATAGACTTTCATTACTGTTGCTATTTACCAACATCCACCCCAAAAAGTGCAGGGTGGGGGTGGGAAGAAGCATGAAGTGTCAAAGTGTTGGGGAAACTGCTCTACGTTTTGGCTCCATAACTAAAAAACTGAATCTTTCCTTGAGGAACAAAACTCTTCTTTGTCTGAACTTAGAAAGTGCTGGACATACTCCCCTGGTAATGTCGAGAGAAGGTCCAGGAAGAGAAAAAAAACAAAACAAGCAGCCCAGAAAACTACAGATGGTGAGAAACACAGTCCTAAGTCCAATATTAAAGGCTTCTTAAACTCCTAGTAAGAAATATTGCTTAGCACTGTATTGATAACTTTTCCCGAAGGCCAGTCTAATAGCTTGCTAAATAATGTTGGAAAGAACCAACTCTTTCAGAACTGACTTTCCGGTTCTGAAAGGATGAAAGCAGTATGTCGCTTAGGTGTATTTGGCTAAAATATATAACTTTCCCCACTTTATCAGCTTCTCAGAGCTGGTAACCACCTCAGAAAGGTTGGGAAGGAGAGATAGAGAGGAGGGTGCTGAGGAAAGTGATAAGTTCTTCAATTCAAATAAAAGAAGAGGCTTTGAAACAGCAGAAATCTTGACAGACTCTGGAAGCAAGAAGGAAACAAAAGCAGAGAGAGATCCAGGCTCACTTGTCAGCTTCGAGGTCCTTCAGACTATGGAGCTCACAGCTTTACATTGGTATTTAACAGCGAGGTGGACAAGCACCTTTGGATTTCACAAAGGAAAATCCTAGCTCAAGTGCAAGCTTCTTATTTCATGGCTTTGACAACTAGTTTACAAGAAATACAGCTTTCAATTCTACACTGCAGCTGAGCTCAAATGTTTTGGGAAACGTTTATATACGGCTTCTGCAGTTCTCTTGATCTTGGATCCATGCACTAGTATAACCTAATTTCTTACAAGTTTACAAATGCTGGTTACCTTCACATCCTTTCTGTCTGTTTTACCGTTTTATAAGACTCTCTGACGTGGAACTGCTGCAGTTTTGGAGGCTGGTTGAAAAGCTCTGTATAGGTCTCTCCTGAGACCCAGGCACTCCTAATGCAGGGTAATACATGTCTCTAACTCTGTCCATCTTCCTCTGGGAGAAATCCTCCACCTGATTACTTCAAAAAATGCCTGGGGACTTTTTCAGTTTTCACTTGTGCTTTTGACAGTAACTGGAATCAAAATAAGGACTCTTGCCAGAAAGGCTTTAAAGAAGTTTTTGTTCAAGCGTCACTGTCTGCACTCTGACTGCTGACATGAGCCCTTCACTAGCCTGCGGGGAGAAGTGATTAAGATTCACCAACATATAAATCCCACCAGGATTACACTCATCTTCCTGTCACTAGCAATGACATGAACACAGTTTTATTGTGAGGATGAATCAAAGGTTATGCAAGAAGCCTTTTTCCAAATCTCATTTCCCCATTTGCCCAGTGCTGCCTCTTCTTACTCAACTCTTGCTAGATACAAACCCCAAAACTGGAAGTCATTGCTCATAACAGTATTGGTGTTGGTTTCAGTGCATGTTTTTCTTTCAGGTAGTGAGGGTATACAAAATCTGCACTAAATTATATATTGAAATCCATTCACCATTTCGGCGCTGTTGCCTAGGGCCAGGCTGGAAACGCAGCACTGGTCCCCTGCAGCAAAGCTTTAGCTACCAGTTCAGAAGCGATGACTTCCAAGAGTCTGATTCTCCCCGTGCTGTGAATGCAGTTTCTTTGGACTCAGACATCGGGGCCCTTTACAGCAAGTAAGGATCTGCACAATGCAGAGCAATTTGCAGGGTGGCAGAATTATCTGAAGTTAAGATTCCTGATGCTGAATGCAGAAAAAGGACCCTCCTCCATTAAATGTCAGCAGTTGGGAAACAGAAACATCTTTTTACTCTTTCTGTTTACTATCTTGCAAGCCAGCATTCACATTTATTTTATACACACTTACTTTCATGCTTCATATCCATTAAAAATTAATAAACATCAGCATGTGTTTTCCTTTCCTCCTATAACATTTATAGTTTGTTGTTTCCCATATCAAAATATATATTATTGAACAGACCAGATGATGAATTTTTGATGAATTTTTGAAACAGGAGCCAGACACAGAAGCACTGGTTAAGTAAATTGTACCTATAAATAACTTCATAACAAGGCCAAATATACAGTAAAATGAAGCTTGCATAAATATCTTTTGATCTAACGCCTGCGTTTCCTTGTACTAACATAAATCTCATTAATCACAGACATACTGAGCATGGTATTTTCAAAGACTTCACTGCTTTGCTGCATGTTTCCCACATGGTTATGATATTTCTTGTACAAACAGAGGATTAATGTCAATTGCTAGAAGAAGTGTGAAGTGTTCCAGGACATTATAAAAAGCAAGACTGTTGCTGGCCTTCATCCATGTGCTAGCTGTGTGGAAAGGGATGGTGGTCTCCAATGACACATATATCTTCTGAGAAGTTGCAGGTAATCACAGACATTTAGTTATGAATTTAGAGATTTCGATGTTTATATTTCAAGTAGTTCTGCGTAACCCTAAGTAGGCATTTCCTACACAAAATGAAATCTCTGACCATCAATGCTTCATGGAAGAAGTTCACCATCAAAAGAAGTGATGGATCTTTTAAAATTCCCTATTTGCAAAAAACTTATTGGAAAGATAATTTATTTTTCATTTTCTCTTCTTTTTTGTTATATCCTCCCTTATTTCATAGTCTGTATGTATATGCACATTTCAGAAATAGCTGGTTTAGCTCACCAGTTTCCAAGATAGCACGTAGTTCTAGGTTTTGCTCAGAGTGCCAATTTCTTTAGGGAAAAAATGAAAATATACCCAGCAGAAGTAGAAAAAAAACAAAAAAGTCTAATAAAAGAGCCAGTTCAGGTGAACTCTTATTTTCCTTGTCTTTAATTTTGACTAATTTTATATCCAATATTTTGTAAACTGGAGATTTGCCTGAATAAGTATCCTCAATCACAGTAAAAAGCTTGACTAGGACGATGCATGTAGCATCATCTTTCTGCTAGGAGTGATCTTGCTGATATAAGCAACCTCTGGACTTGCTGCAAAAGAGGCAGGACGTTGTTTAGCTCTGTGACTGGTATGTTGCAATTCACATTATTCTGCAGAGTGTGTCCCTTTCTTATCCTACACATCTTCCTTTCCCCCTACTTGTTAGTACTGCATGAAAGAAAAAAGCATGAATAAATATCAAAAGGAAATACTGGTTATAAATTGAATTAGATTTAATATCAACCTTTTTATGATCTTCAAACTCTTGTTCCCTATTCAGAGAGAACTTTTGCTTTGAGGCTTATAATGTCCAAAGAGATGTTGCTCTGTTGCTCCTTCTGTTCTGTGTTGTCTGTTGCTACAATTTTCATTATCATGCTTTTACAATATGATTTTCAACCCGCATTCCATCACTTTCTGCATGAATGAAAGAACACCCCAAATTTATCCAAAGCTCTGTCTCCTTTACAATAAAATCCTCCTTTTCAGAGCCTTTCATTTTGGTCTCAGCACCTAAAATCCAGATTCTTAATGGTCATAATTTGAAATACATTCATTTTTCCAAGAGTCATCAAGTCTGTTTTTAATTGCTGACTAACTTGAAGGGGCTCTTGAGCTTCGTACAGGTTGTATGGTCCTTCCTGTAGAGGGACTAATGACATATTAACACTGCTTATGACGTATCTTCCATATTTGGGTTGTCCTGTTCTGCACATCTATAAATGAAGACATTCAGTGGCACCCGAGGCATGTGCTACCTCAGACTTGCTGGCTACATGTGGTGAGAAAGCCTGATTAGGGAATATACATTTTTCAGCTACTCGGTTTTTCTTGTGGTTTCTTTTTATAGAACATGATTGGGATGCGCAGCCCATGTTCTCCATGTGCATCTTCTGCGTTCATTTAAAATTTGTGGTTATCCGGGGACTGAGACAGGGACAGCTGGACCATTTATGGGATAAGCTGCAGAAATGAGATGAATGTGTAAAAGGTAGAACAAGTGTTTCAGTAGCTACTCTTGCAGTGAATTATTCACCAGGGTCTCACTACAGCATTCAAACCTTTTATTTCTTGTGCATGCTGCTGCTAGGCTTTTAGGAAAACCATAATGGAACAGTCCTATTGGAAAGTCAGGTAATCAAAAGGCTCTTAAGACATTGAGCTGAAATCCTGTTGTTGCATTTAGCTAATGGTGATAACTACTATGTTTTAATTTGCAAGCATATGAACATAGGCCAGAATCCCAATCAAATTATTAAAAAGAAAATAATAAGTTTAATCCTCTGATTTTTTTTTTTTTTTAAACTGGAGTGGTAGGAGACTTAAGAAAAACAGAAGGAATCCTGCAAGTCAATTTGAAACCTTTTTAAAAATATGTTTTATTTATAATCATCAAGCTCTAAAAAAGAAGATTTCTTAACTATACAAATGCACATGATTCTTGGTCAATTAAAACTGAATAAAACTGATTTTTATCTAAATTGGCCTGAAAATTGCACAAGATATACATGCATGCTTCATTTTAACAGCCCTGTGTAATTCTGTCACTTTAACAGGAGAGAGCCACTGCGTAAGCAATAACACGCACGCTGAAATCCTTGTGGATGTCTCTATAAATAGCCTCCCCTGGAGAAGAAAGACTTTGGTTGAGCATAATTGATTTTCATAAAGAATGCCAGACACAGTAGTTCCCTGTAAACATTCACTGTTCACTAGGTATTTTTTTTTTTTTTTTTTTTTTTTCTTTCTGAAGAGCTTAGCATTTGCAGACATTTGGAATAGGAAACGGATTGTGTCACAGACTTCACAGTGAAGTACCCGTTGGTAAAAATGTTCTTTCAAATGCTGAACTTTCAATTTATCTATGAAGTTGCAGCCAGGAAGTTATGAACTCCAGCTACAAATTCATAAGAAATTAATGAAGGGATTTTGCCAGCAATTTTACTCATCTTATTTCTTATCCAAGAGATAAGGTCTTCATCTAGAATCCATTTGAATCAACAGAATGAAATTCTCTAGCTTCAGGTGCCTATAGACCACATTCTTAACTGAAAATCATACTCATATTGTTAAGTCTATTGAATATACAATCTCTACAGTCACCAGAAATCCTAAATTGTCTTTGAATGTATCAGCTTAGAATATTAGAACATATGGTGTAAGTTACCAGTGGGAAAAGAAAAGAAAAAATACAGTCTGTATACAGTTTAAAGTAGAATAAACCTGTAAATATTGCAAGAAGATTGCTCTTCAAAGAAACAGAAAGCACTTACTTGGCTGAGTAGTGTAGGAAAATAACAGGCTGCATGGTACAAATGATACAAGTTGCCTCTTGGTTTATAAGTTGGAAATTCTGTTGCCAAGTTATGCCTTTAACTATACATACCACAGACTTAAATTTGCCCTCGCTGAATTTACAGATATAATCCCTACTGATGTCAAAGAGTACGGTATGATGTGGTGCAGATCAAATATAATATGAATACCTCAGAAAGAAAATAAAGTACTATATTTGATTGTTGAGTATGATAAAGAAGTCACAACAGTCTTAGATCAAATCCCTCCTCCTTATGAAGTTTTCTGAGGCATAGAACATTATTCTTGGATTCCATGTGAAACAAGTGGCTTGACAAATTTTTAAGTGCCAAGGTGTAAATTGTGTCTGAATAGGAACACGTGCACACACACAATAATAATATAAGATCAATTTATAGTGCAAGGTGAAGATGTTTGGCAGAGGCTTTAAGCACTAAGAATTTTCTCATCAGGGAACACTAAGAATTTTCTCATCAGGGAATCAGTTACTACTAACTGAAGAACATGCGCTTGGCATTGTATTCTTTTAAAGTTACAGTGAAAGCCAGAATTAAAGTGGGTATTAAGGTTATAATAAAAAACTAACACTTTTATTTAAAGTTGTATTATTTTTAAGTAATTCATGTTAAGAAGATATAAACTCATAACACTTTTACTGTTCACTGCAATACTACTTTTAATATCCAAGCAGGCAAGACCATGGCTAAATCTGTCTGCAATCTGTTTCCCTTCCATCTACTCCTTTCAATATGATTTTTCCTTACCAATGGATTGCACCTCAGCTTCCCCAAAAGATAGATACTATGTGTTTTTGAACAAGGGATGCAAAGAAAAAGAAGAGATAGTTGCTTGTATTCTGTTGACTCTCCTGTGGATTTACATACAGATTATTTATTGTTGGCTTTGAGGCAATGGATAATTTTAGTAATAAGAAAGAAAATTGTAGCCATCTGAAAAAGGCAAAGATTTCTATTAGCTGAGTGGAAGGGAACAGCACTAGAAAACAGTGGAGTTTTCTGGACCAGGACAACAACAAAAAAAAACCCCAGACAACAACCTCAAAACAAAGTCAAAACCCACCAAAACAACCCCAAAAGAAAAACAAAAAAAAACCAGACCCAGAATTGACTGAAAACACCTGAAATGTAGCATCTGTAATGTTCTAAGGATTCCACTGAGAAAAACAAATTTTACTCTGATATGATCCAAGTAAATACGTCTTCAAACCCTCAACTCTACTTCTTTCCCATCCCATTTAATCAAGAAATGGGAAAATAAATGCAGAGAGATCTGATCTTCATTTATAGTAGGTCCCTCCTCATGTTGTCCTACAGGTAAAGTAGCATAAAAGAGAGATAATTACAATTTGGCTTGTTTTAAAGTTCTTGTACTGGATAGATCAATCAGGACAGTCACTCTAATGTAAGCAGAAGCTGAACAACTAAACTACCTACATGAACAGCCACATTTGGAGCAAGAAGTAAATTCAAGACATCCCAATCTTGTCTTTGAGTTTTTCTTCCTTGTAAAGTATTATCTTTGAAGGTTCCTTCTCTTTTAATATGGTGTCTAAGACTTTTTACCTCCCTGCTTGCTTGGTGGTTTGGTGAAGGAGTTCTAAATCACCTGAAACACTCATTTGAGAAAATAAAATATATCCTCTCCCTAACTTTATCTAGCTCCTTTGCAGAGCAGTTTAATGATCTTTAAAATTCAGGGGGAATTTATGTCACAGCTACATGTTCACTCACAGCAAAAGAAAAAGTCATGTATAATGCCATAAAACTAGTACAATTGATTTCTAGGGATAATTAGTTCAAATTAAATTCAGTTATGTGCTTTCTGGAAGTTTATGAATTCTATTTTTATAGTTTTGCTTTTATTACTTGCTATCTAGATAAACACTTTGTCCTGAAAATAATTCTTACTGTAGAGAGATGTGAAAAATAAGTGATAATGAGCAACTGGCATAATCTTTGAGAGTAAAACAGATTGAGGGTGTGAGATTTCTAATAGATACCAAAAACTGATTCAATTAGAGTAGGGTCAAACACCCAAATGTGAATCTAATTTTAGATCATACAAGAAACACTGAGTTTCTCCGGGCATATATTTCAGGAAAGCTTACCATATGTGTGGTCTACTTCATATAAATAAAAAGTGTGTTCAATGCTAAATGTTGTATTTAAACATCCAGTTCTTTAGATGATAAAATCTCGGTTTTAGAAATTCAAAGTATATATTAAAATACAGAAGAGCAAACCCCACCTCACTACTAGAAATGGAATATTGAAGCAACTTGAGCTCATTAGTAACTGCTAATGAGACTACTCAAGGTTAAAGTGTCTTAATTACTGGAATTTAGAAGTCCAGCAAAGTAGATAACTAAAGACTGAAAACGTGTACCCCTACCCTGTTTCCAAATACACATGCCTAACCCTAAATTGTGTCAGCATACCTTGAATTAGAGAGGTTTCCCAGGAAAGCATTATTCAGAGCTGTGGTCAGAGCAACCAAGGAGGGAAGCAACCATCCTTTGCTATAGCCAATTAACTGTGGGGAGAAAATACTCCCATCTGGCAACAACCCACCACATCACCTGTGGGCAAGGGGGAATCTGTTGACTAGTTTTAGCCACACATAAGCTGGTCAGCTTGTTTCCTTTGGGAGGAGACAGCAGTTCTGTTCCTGTGTGGCTTTGCAGGAAAGCTAATGAGGGTGTGTTGGCAGAAATACTGCTTCATGAGGCTGATTATGGTCCTCAACAAAAGGATGCCCACTTTGGGCCTCTCATTAACGTGGTGGAAGAACTCTGCCTGACACAACATCCACGTAAGTAATTCTACACTTGTATAATTTTGTCATAGAGATTATCAAGCAGACATAGTTAAAATAATAGGTGTTAAAACAAAATATACTAATCAAAGTATAGGCATTGCTCTCTTCTAAATACCAAGCTGAAGATTTTAGACTGCACTTAAATTTGGGTTTGCTTCCCAAGAGTGCTGAAAGCTATGTTACAAAATATTTACATTTTACACAAAGCTGGTCTTTAATCAGCTTTGAGCTGAGCACTTGCAACCCCAACTGCCTCCAGCAGGACCTGTGATTGCCAACACATCTGAAAATCATTTTAGGAGCATACAAGAAAACGAAAAGAGAACTGTAGCTTGCTAGAATTCATTTTGCGGTCTGCACAGTGATACAGCTGATGTCACACAGCGGGTTGTAATTCCCTGGTGCCCTTGGCCTGCGGTGGCACACTGAGCCATGCGGTGCCACAAAGTGGCATCCAGCCAGCTGCTTGGGCACAACTCTGTGGTGCAAGAAGGTACACCTCCATGCTGCAGGATTTAAATTCAGCGCAAAGCCTTTTTTTTTATCTGCGTGTGGCAGCTGTGGCCTCTCCAGCACCACTGAGCATTGCCACAGGCAGTCCTCGGCCTCTGGAAGTTAACGGTGTAAAAACCTCCTCGATGCTTGGTTTTACCCAAATGGCACAGTTTAAATCCCTTCCCTAACAGAGTATAATTTCTGAGTTCCAGTGTGGACTGAAGAGGTCTGTGAGGCATATGCAGTAGTATCACACCCACAACACAGCCTCATCCAAACGTCTATATATCGCAGGAATGATGAAGGCTTCTAGGAATTTGAGAACTTTGAAATCAAATATCCGTCATGAAAGTTATGAGGGCTAAATACAACTGTCAACTGTTCAATAAAAGAATGGTCTTTAGGGTTTTACTGCAAATCTTTTTTATAGACACACAGGTTCTATGTACTAAAGATGTTTTTGAATCAGTTTCACCCTGTGCTTTGCTTTATCCAACATATTTCATCAGTTTAGATGCAAAGGCAGAACTACAAGTAACAGTATACATTTGACAGAACCCCAATTTCTATAACAAAGTAAATGACTTTCAGGGAGAAGTTTTACCTTTCTATGTTCTTTATGAGGCAAGACTTTTGTGTTTTTAAAGATTGCTTTTACTTACATCAAATAATAAAGCAAGAACTGAGCACATTTTGACTAGAAAGGGAGACAAATACATATTAACCCAATACAAAGAAAAAGGAATACTTTTCACTGATGATGCAAAACAGAATACAGATGTATGTGGCAACTGCTGCTCTGGCTCGGAGCAGAGCTGGAGATCTGCTGAGGGCTGAGCATCGGACACTGGGACATGTAGTTGGCTACCCCGTGGGAGATTTCCCCATGCCAGTTATGAATAAAAAGAAAGGAAATAAAATAAATATAAAAAACCCCCCATGTTGTAGCCAGTAAAACATTCCTAATTTGAAACACGTAGACAGGTAAATTTGCTTAAGGAACCTGAGGGTGTAGTGGACTCTTCAGTTGAAATAAACCCGACCTGAGCCTGTTGAGTTCCGTCCCAAATAATTGTTCTGTTGATTGTGTGGATCAGCTCAAGAGATAAAGGAAATCAAAGGGGTTGGCAAAAGCCCAAATAATAAAGGAAAGATCCTTAGGTTATTATTTTGCTTAGGGGAAAGCATTTTTATTTATTTACTTATTTATTTTTTCCTCTGTGTTTTCTCCCCTCAAACAGACATTACAGAATGGATGTAACTTGATGGAAGATTCTGAACAAATAGGTGTGGAGTATAAACACTTATATCGCTGACGGTGCACGTGCATATACCCCAGATTACCCAGCACAGTTCTGCAAAATCAGAGACTATGCTGCTGACAGATCTCTCTTTTACAGGAAGGGTTTTTAGAGCTGTCGGAAAGGAAAGGGAAAAAAAAAAAAAAAAAAAAAAAAAGGAAATATAAGCTCAGGGTGACTTAAGAGGAAAAGTTAACGAAGGAGAATTATTGGTGTCCAGCATAGACAAAGAGTCAATAAATCAGAATGATGTAATTTAAATTGCAATGATTTTTATTCTGCCAGAGTCAGAGCAGCCTGGACACTTTCTATGCTTCTCCTTAAGTCCCTGACTTCTTTGAAAAACAGCTTAACATCTCTTTGTTGGGTGGTTGTCTTGTTGTCTACAATTTTTCAAACATAAAATTCCTTTGTATATGAAAAATAGGGTGTCAGACAGGAATAAAAAAAACACATTTAATAATGGAAGCAGTTATCCAAACCCGATTTTTTTCTTTTTTATTTTTTTATATAGACCTGAAAACTAAAGGTCTGCGTTTACCAGGATTATAAATTACATCTTCTTCTTACTAGGGTCTCCATAGAAACGCATTTAGAAATTTTTTGTCTAACAGTTAGTGAGACCAGGGTTTAAACTGTGGAGTCAGAATATTACTATTCTGCAAAGAGCCTGCCTTAGTGAAAACAGTTATAATTTTGTGGAATAATGAAGTAGTACTGCTTGATTAAAAGCACTGTTAAGATTCCAGTCTTGAGAAAAGCAGCCTTCAGGAGACTGTTCAGAAATTAAAAAAGGTGATAATGAACTCCAGGGATGTCAGTAGTATAATTTCCAAACTGTAGAGTTCTCTTATTAAATCTGATGTAGGATACGCACATAATCACATGAATACGTGTGAAAGACTCTAAATCTTGGATAAAGGGGGGAATCAAATGAGGCTGTGGTTCTGTAGTATGCAGGAAAGTCCAAGTAACCACTTTATGGCACTGTCTAACCTATTTAAGGAAATTTAATAAATATGTGACAAGTGACAACTGAAGGGGCACTTGAACAAAATGTCCACGAACAATGTTTCAAAGTAGAGCAAAGCTGGGCAGGAACCAAAGACTTCATATTTGGTGTCAAGACAGTGAAATTACCACTGAAATGTCTTGAACCTGTTTGGTGCCTCAGGGAGTGCCGAACTTTAGGACTGCTGAATGGATGGAGGCTGCGTCACCAAACACCCCAAATGTCTTTAGTTCCTCAGACAGCACCTAGACAGACTCTAGTTGTAAATCTATGTCCTGGTTTGAGGTAAAATGAACCAATTTTCTGTTTTACAATTTTACCTTTTTAGCTGGGCCTCTTCTAACTAAACTTTGAAATTAACAGCACATTGTTCAGAGCTGTTTTTTCTTGTAGTGATAAGACCAGATTATACCAAGGAATGGTGTGCAGAGAGGCCCTTGCTTATACTTATTGCTAGAACAACCAAGGGCAGGTAATTTTGTTATTTGCCCCACTGGAGGGTTGGAAGCAGAAAAGAGTAAAGGGGTCCCACCTGGAAGGAGGAGCAGACAGGACAGGTGACCTAAAACTGACCAACAGGGGTGTTCCATCCCATCCGCATCATGCCCCTTATAAAAGCTGAGGGATCAAAGGGTCAACCCTCTTTCTTCGATGGCCAATGTCCAAGGAGGACCCTGCCTGTTCATCTGCCTTTGATCCTGATCTGAGCGTTNTTTTTCCCCCTTTTTTAAAAAAAATATTATTATTATTATTACCATTATTATTATTATTATTGGTTTTATTAAAGTAGTTTAGTTTTTTTTCTAAACTCCTGAATCTCTTTAATTTTTTTCTCTCTTAAAGCAGGGAGGAGGGGACATTATCTGTCTCTTTCTGATTAGGTCAGAACCACGACAATCCAAAATACCATACCATATTCCTCAAGTCCTCATGACTGTAGAGGTTTCGACACAGAACAGTTACCTTTGTTAGCCCCAAGGAGTGTCCATGAGCTTGTGCTTCTGCATTTGCTGCAATGGCCATTGGAACGGGTGACTTTTTCTGACTCAGTCCCACTGGGTCCACAAATTGAGGAAAGCAGCGGGGCCTGATGATGCTTACGGTCTGTGTTCACATTGCCTCAGAAGAACATGAGAGCTGAGTTGCAGGATGTCATTCCCCAGATGACTTTTCCAAGCCTTGCGCAGAGGGTAACGGGAGGAGAACCACTTTCACTGGCTGGTGGTTGCTTTGAGTTCACCTTGTTCGGTATTTGCCTGGGACAACTTTCCATGCTTGCCTGCACACAGCATTGGTTCTCAGTGCTCAGAGCTGTCAAGCTGAACTTGGCTTCAGCTTTTAGATCTGGAAAGAGATGACATTTCAGACTTTTATTAGGCTTTGCCTGTTTTTCAGCTGCACAATGTCAATATGATTTCTCAGGCTGCCATGCTGTGGTGGACAATCTGAAACCTTGACCAAAGTTATTAATAACCTAGATGCCCAAACCTAGGGTTTTTTTTTCATATTTAGGATTGGGTCCATAAAACCAGCATGATATTTGAGGTTTTTAGATCATTTTTGTATCCTGATGAAATCTCTCCTTAGAGGCTGAGTGCTGCTGCTGCCTTAGAAGGTGCTCACCCCACCAAAAGTGGGGGTAGATCCATTTTCTGATTCTGATCAAGTTCTGGTCTTATCTCAACCATATTTCTTTTCTCCCTGGTCATACCCTGCAATGTCTGCACACAAAAATGAAGACCATTCATCTGTCGCAGACAGAAAGGTGAATAAAGACATCTGCAACTTCCTCTCCCCCGGCTCTCCTCCTTTGGCAAGATTTCTGTGTCTGTGGCAGTAACAAGAGCACACAAAAGAACTATTCAAGCCAGGTCACGATAAATCTACACCTGCCTTACTGGTCTGCTTTTTCTCTGCACATATGACAAATGTTATGTCTTTCTGTATAACACAGGAGCAAGATCATCACATCATGTCATGTCAATGAGGGGTCAGAGGTGGTACAAAGCAGGTGCTCAAAAGAACCAGTGTGTCTGTGACTTTCATATGCAGAATCTAATAAGCTGCATTTGGGTTTTAGGTGTGGTTCAAGAAAAAGTGTTGCTAGGAGCTGTAGGATGAAAATAAACTCTTTTTCAGAGGAACAAGAAAGGGAAGCAAAGGGAATAGGTAAAGGTGAGAAGAAGAAAGAATAGGGCAAGATGCTCACTGGGAAAGGTGTCTTGTAACTCAGACAGAATTTATTGATTTGAGACATTAATTACAGGTTTTATAGTCCATGTTCTGTAAGAAATCCATCTAGGTGATCCCAATAGTCCATCCTAGATTCTTAGATTCATGTATATACAAATACATATAGATATAATTATATGATATATATCCATATCTATATATCCATAAATACAGATATAAATTGATATATATAATCACAGATTCAATTTATGAATTGAGAGACATAAAAGGTAAAAAATACATTAATGAGTAATATATTCTAAAACATTAACCCAGTGTTGCTCCTTCCAAACCATTGTGTCCCATCTGCTAAAGTAAATTACCATAATCACAATACAGTTGAAAGAAAAGTCTATGTCTTATTTCATAAGACACACATAAGACTCGTTGATATCTGTCACAGCAGTGATTTTACTGCAGTATTGCTGCACTGACTATTTTTCTTGAAAACTGACTTTGGACCCTTTTACTTCAAATCTCACTTTTCAATGTGATCACAGCATACCTCTTGGGGCCTTATATTTCAGAGGACCTTGGGCAGATCGTCACTTAAATTTTTCTGAAATTTCTAGTCTTACCTAAACATAACTTCCCTTGTTTGACCTCTGCCAAATATAAATGGCACATTAGACCATATACCATTTGCCTATCTGTTCTTTGATCCTTCTTTTTTTCTGTTTAACCATGCGTGGTGCTGTATTTTTGAAGCAATTATGCATAATAAAAAAATAAACATGGAAACTAGCTGCAGGCAATCCTTTAGAAGAAAATGTTGGGAAGCTATGAGAAATAGTTCAGGTGGTAATTAGGGAGCATGTCCTGTAACACCATGTTTACCCTCGATTCAGAGCTTGCAATATAGAATTTGCCTAATGCTGGGTGGCCGTAACAGGACAGAGAGCACAGCAGTAATGTATTCTATAAATTCTCTGTTGATGGAAAAAGGCAGAATGTGGGTTTGGTTTGAAGTGATTTGCATCAAAAGACAGAGATCAACAGTAAAAAACCATGGGAGTTCCTTTCCCCATGTTCACTTACAATGGCACCGGCACACCACATCTAAAGTGGCCAAATTAGAACGTATGTTTTCCTTAATGTTTTATATGGTTCTGGTTCTAAAAATTTGTGAAGCAAAACTATAGCATAGGTGCTTCAAACCTAATGAAAGCGGAAATGAAAAGATGACAGGATCAAGCATTTTCTTTCTCTGCCCCTTCAGGACTCCAGGATGCTTACTCTGTGGGCCAAAGCCACCATGCTGGTGAGTACAGTTCTCGTAATACCCAGTAACATGTTTGCATCAAGGAAACCAACTAAGGATTTGTCTCCCAGTTAGGATACAAAGTCATTAATCCTAGTCTACAAGCACGATTTTCCTCCAGAATTTATCCTGATTATTTACACTTTGCATTGCTACACGTATTTCGCTCAACTTCTATTTAAATTATCCGTTTATTTTTCTCTTTTCTGTTCTGTTTTCTTCCGTTGTCATTAAAGGGGGCTGTAAATGGACAGATTACTGGGAACATATGCTAGCAGAGAAGAGATAGGAACAAGTCTGTGTATTCAATCAGATTACAGACCATGAGTTTATTACCAAAAGGTGTCACTAGCAGGCACTGGGAAAAGTGTGTCCTCCTCCACAGATTTGAGTTGCCACAGAGGCTTTGAGCTTAATTTATGTTTCTAATGCACAAGAAGTGATCTGAGCTGACTGCACTGAGTACTTGCAATGTGCTATACTTCCTCTGCACTGATTATATTACAGGTTTTATTCAACAATGAGTAGGCTGAGCAATCAGTGTGACTGCAGCAAAAAATACTGGGGACTAGTGAGAGCGGCTGAGAAAAACTAGTCAGAAAATCACCTGTGTGAAAGGATATGTGCAGAATACCCATTGGTTCAGTTACGCAGACATACCTGCATTCAAATAACACTGCTATAACTATAGGGTCAAACATTTGCCAACTAAAAAGCATCATAATTAAGGATGCCTCATCACCCATAATTAATTTCCTTTCACATATACATTAGCACATGTTCACGTGCTGCTTTTTCCACAGAATCTCTGCGTATTTAATATAAGAATATTAAATTGGTAGAAATGGTGACATGAAAAAAAAAAAAAAATACATTTTTATTTGGATAGAAGGATACTATGTAGGATGCATCAGTAGCAGGATAGCAATTAAAATTCACA
This sequence comes from Pedionomus torquatus, assembly GCA_013398155.1. NCBI lineage: Eukaryota > Metazoa > Chordata > Aves > Charadriiformes > Pedionomidae > Pedionomus > Pedionomus torquatus. Next base: position 86,018 of record VZRU01021369.1, on the reverse strand, counting down.
GAAATGGCTCTATGGGGAGAATAAAGTGTGTCAAAGACCTTTCAATATGTTGAAGTCCTGACAGAAGGAGGAAAAAATAAAATTATGAAGAGGGAAGGTAGAAAAAAAATCATCTGGAGTCAAGGAAGCAACATGCCAGAAGGGGGGAAGTGTAAAGCATAGCTGATAACCCTTCCAAATGATGGCAGTTCTGCATTTTGGCTGTGAAAAGCCTGTAACAGACGCTGCCAATTTGAAGGTGGGCAAGAAAGCCAACAGTGAAGTTGACTGAGGTCTGAAGAGTCAGAGCTCTGGACCTTGATGTCAGTCACGAACCAGGAGAGGGGCTGCTGGAAACTCGAGAAGAGAGAAGAGCTATTCAGTGCTGAAGACATTAGGGAAGCAGACTAGAAACCAATATATTCTATGTCCTCCCAGTTGGTGAGCAGAGAGCAGAAGGAAGAGACAAAAGTTTCTGTAGCAGAAGGAAGTTGCAATGATTCTTTTTGAAATGTCTGCTCTGTATTACCTGAAGATTACTCTGAGGACTCAAGTCCTGAATCTTGACCAAATTATATGAAAATGAAAACAATTTATTGGGAAATCCTGGATAATTTGGCACATTTTTTTCACGTAGAGAATTGTCCCATTTTGACATTTGTAGAAGTTTTTATTCATTTATTTCCAAACTCACATTTGAAATAACTTCTAATTTAATATAGATCATGTTATAAAAATGCTTCAATAGCAAAATGTGTAGACTTTGCTGTAAGAAAGCAACAATGTTTTTGAAAGGATTCTTTATAGGTCATTTCAATTGCACTTCATAATGGAAAAAGAAATAAAATTTCAGCATTTCCTAAAGAATACAATTATTCCCTCCTGACTTATTTCTTTGCTACTTCAAAAGGCATTGTGTAACTTGGGCTGGAAAGAGGAACACTGAATTAAAGATAAAAGGAGAACAGCAAGAATTAAACAAACAAAACCACAGTAAATGGATACAGAAAACAGCCCAGGAAAAGCCCAAAGGAATTATAAATGCCATCATTTATTCAAGCAATCAAGACAAATGACGTCAAGGTTTCATAATGCTTCTTGGAAAAAACAGCAAGTATAAAATATAAATTTCATGTCCCACCTAAGACAATATAAAGTCAAAATCAGCTAGTTTTTGCAAGACTAGAAATAATATTTCTACCACCTCCATCCCTATGCTTGCTATATATTTCCTTATTGTATCTTCATTTCAGTTGCAATCATCCTGACTATGTAATTTTGATGGAAAAGCAAATAAAATATTGTTGCTATTTAGTGATAAAGAGCAATAACTTCAGAAATTAAGTAATTCCAGGCTTTTGAGTGTTGTTGCTGAAAATTATTTCTGAAACAGTAGTGAGAGAAGGCTTAGGGAGAACTGAAAAAGGGTAAAAAAGATTTAGTTAATTATGCTACAGATGCTATATTCACTTGTCTCGGGTAAGGAACTTGGTACGTACTTCCAGTCACCGATGGACCACTTTGTGAGTGTATATTCAACAAAAATGTATGGAAGTTGCCAAACGCAATGGGGTTTCAATGGCTAAACATTTTTGTTAGACTTTATGAAGAGCAGGTACAAAGAAAAGCATACTTTAAATTAAAAAGGTAACACAAAACATCAAGCCTAAGTCTACTGAGGCAGAAAGGGATGTGAAATACAGCTCAATATATTTTTATTGTATTCTGTACATTTTCCATCAAAATCTTTGTACAGTGCTTATAAGTGACCCAGAAAAATGGATCAGGAAAAAGTATTATTAAAATTATTATTTTGATTATGTGACTTTAGGACTAATACACAGAGGTACTGCTAAAAACAGCATCTCCAAGAGGAAGAAGACGCCGAGACTGGAAAGGCAGAAGAAATGGTGTGTTACAAGCAAGAAGTACAGAAAGTGCCAGTAGAAAAAAATAATTGAAATCAGTGGAGAGAAGAACTTAGAAATTCCAAGCAAAGGTCAAGGATGGTAATTTATCCCTAGAGTTAGTGCAAAGCTGGTGAAGATTTAATTAAGGACACTAGCACTAAAGGAAATTATTCAGGAGGTTCAAAGGTCTCCTAAAACTGTTCCAGAAGTTTGTCATTTAAAGTTCTTTCTTCAACTCATCTGCCTAAATTACTAGGCTCTCTATTCAGTATGATTTCTGTTTATTTCCTATAACTCTATAGTGTATGTGAGCAAAGGATGAATGTTAGTAGCATTTCTACAATGAGACTGCAGATATCTGCAGTGCTAACTTGGCAACTCAGTGTCGACCAGGTGCCAAATCATTTATCTCAGCTTTTATAGCAGCACGTAGTTGATGTAATGTATTTTCCACACAGCAATTTAGATATTTAGAGAGGAAGGAAATTAAGCTGTGTAAAGAGAAAATGAAATATGTATCTCAGGCCAAATATCAGAAAAGCAAAAACTGAGTAATTATGATAAAACACATTGATGTATGGATAGGACTGAGATGAGGGAAGCAGGGAGCCCTCAGCCTTTCCTCACAAGAAAGATGTTCCTGTCCCTTGATCCTCTTTTCAGTCCTTCAATGAATTCTCTCCAGTAGTTCCTTGTTTTTCTTGAACTACTGAGCCAAGAACTGAATATAGTATTCCAGATGTAGCTTCACCAGCATGTTGCAGATTAAAGGATGGGAATGACCTCCCCCAACCTGCTGGCCATGAATTTTTTAATGCATCCCAAGAGACCATTGGCCTTCTTGGCCACAAGGGCATATTGCTGGATTATGGTCAACTTCTTGTCCAACAGGATTCCCAGATTCCTCTCTGCAGAGCTGGTTTCCACCAGTACTATGCTGCTAACCTGTGCTGGTGCATGAGGTTATTCCTCCCGAGGTGCAGGACCCTACACTTGTCCTTGCTGAACTTTATTATGCTCCTCTCTGCCCAACTCTCTAGCCTGTCCAGGTCTTGATGAATGGCAGCACAGCCTTCTGGTGTGTCCACCACTCCTCACAGTTTGGTGTCATTAGCAAACTTTCTGAGGATACACTCTGCCGTTGATGAATATGTTGAACAAGACTGGACCTAGTACTGACCCCGGGGGAACACCAACAATTAGATTCTTAGTATTACTGACCAAGAACCAGAGGCACAGCATAATTCTTCACTAACACTCAGTTCTAGGTGAACCACACAGCCATGGAAAAACTGAGAACAAAGATTTGTTCACTTCCTTGCCTCTGGAAGGAAGGAAGTAGAGACTAGCAGCCCTTCAGAAGTTGCCTTTTCACTTTTCAACCCAACTGTTCTGGCAGCCAAGAGACAGACTTGATACTCAGGGTTTTGTGAAGCTTTTAATTTTTGTGTGCAGGCCTAAAGACAAAGCCCTTCTCTCCCAGGGCTTTGGCCCACATCAAATGAATTTCACCTGTAGCTACCCTGAGGATTTGTTACTGGTTCTTTTGTAGCATGCTGGTCTTCTCCTCAAAGACCCTCAGCACTATACAGACATTTGGGTTATCAACTCTAGAGTTCTAGCCTCAGAGATGGGATTTCTGCCAAAGCAGGATCCCACAATATGAGCAGTTTCTGTCTGAAAGGGAGCTGTTCTGATCTATTCCTAACCCACTGTTTTACATCCTACCAAAAAGCAGTCTGGTTCTCCTAACATCCGCTGTTTAGTAAGACATCCTTCAGCAGCTGGAATTGGATTCTGGTGGAAACCAGCTCTTTTCTCCCTTCCATGTGCAATAAAGGCTCCTCTTTGCCTTCTCATGGTGCATCTCCTCCCTTTGATCTGAGATGTTCTGCTGCTTTAGAAGAGGATGCTGAAGGACCTGACGAAGCAACTTTGAGGTAGGAGTTGGGAAGAAAAGAATGTGGGGACCAAGGAGGAGGGTCACCAGTGGGAGAGGGGGTGTGGGACACTGTAGACAGGTATTTTGAGGACTGTGACCAGGTTGGGAGCTGTAGTTTTGATAGACTGTGTGGGTGACAAGCAGGTTTGCAGGATCAGTGATTTCAGTATCACTGCTGTTAAACGATCAAGAGTCACAAGTGATTTAAGGATCAGGATTGATTTTTAACTTGGCTGGAAGATTAAGTGCTGATTTAGGGACTGATAAATGTGAACAGCAAGAGTTTCTGCAAGACTAGGGACCTAAAATCATCTTGCTCAAATTCCCTCCAGAAATGGACTGTACGAAATGTACCTCACAGTAGTAAGGGAAAATTAAATATTTGCTGGGAGATTATAATGCCATAATCTTAATTTAAATTACCTAATGAGTTGAAAAGCGGAGGTAATCTTGCACTTCCACTTGTTTGGTTTTGTATTTTCTAGTCTGACTCATAACAGTTGTCTTATTGAGATTGGAAAAATGAAGATGTGTAAAATAAAAGACAATATGACATTTAAAAAGACTGCTTTCGTTAGCATACAATTTATTTACGGTACATGGGGGGAAAAGGAATTTCTCCTCCACAGGCTGACTCAGAGAAGGTGCTCTGGGGGGCTGTTACTCTCCGCTCCCAAAGGAGTAATCAATCTATAACAAAACTTAGAAAATGTAAATGAAGAAGGTAGTGGATAGGCAAAAAATAGTAGGAAAAAGAAAAAAGAAAAAAGCATATGAGAGTCCTACTGATGTGAATAGAAACCTCTGGATTGAGGAAAAGTTAAAAGCAGGTAAAATCCTGCTGGGCTCCAGTTCTTTAAGAAATTTTAATAAGGAATTGTGCTTTAGTGACTTGAACAACTTAATGGGAAGAATTAGCCTGCTAAAATGGAACAACAAGAATTTGCCACAGTGAGAATATTATTTTGTCTTATGTTTTTCTTCTTATCAAAATAATATATAATTCAGGAAAAAAAAAAAAAAGTAACAAAAATTTAGTCCTGCAATAGGGCTGTTTCTAAGAAACACCACAGCTGAAAAAAAAAAATAATAATAATAATAAAAAAAAAAACAACAGAGAGAGAGGAACAATTATTAACATAATTAATCAATCTGAGAAAGCCTTTCTGCCTGAATCTTGTACAAAACTTAATGCCCTACTAGCCTGATCTGCACATCTAGCTATAATTAAGAGGGGTAATTCTGTGAGCAGAATATAAATTCAGATATAACAGGTTTTATTTATTTATTTCATTAGTTAGATCCAGGCATCTGTACTGGCTGAAATTGTACTGAATGATGAACAAAGTAATTGAGCTCGAGTATGTCAGGACATGTGCAGAAGGCAGCGGACACAATCTGTGACCATACGCTCTATGTGAACTCCATGTGGATGCCACATGTCCCAGTGAAGATGATGCTACACAAAGCCGCACAGAAATTTTGTTTCAGGACTTCAAAGGACTGTGTTTCCTTTCACATTAATCCACCTGGGAGGATGTAGCTTCCAAGTAGCTCTAGCAGTGTTCAAACAGCAGGAATAAAACTTACTCTTCTGGCCATGCAGGTTGGACTGTGGTGTAGTCCTCAGTAAACATTACACTTCAAGCTATAAAAGCCAGAGCCTATGTGTACCCAGCCTATATAAAGCTGCAGCATTCCTAACACTTTCTTAATTCACAGCAGAGCTGAGTCAGACCAGAAATCACGGTGCTTCCTTGCAGATCTCAGCACTGCACGAGTTGTCCGTATGTCAGCTCCACTGGCCACACCAGAGCAGAAAGCAAAACCTGGTTAATGCTTTTATTGAAACCAAGATGACCTAAAACTAAGTTATAGCTTCTCATTCTGCATATAGAATACATCCTGGCAAAATATAGAACCTGATTTATTTTTATAACTAGACGAAAAAATCTGGCTAATCCTCCTTATTTATGGATAGCAAACAGGATTACCTTAAGGAAAACATTTTTCCTGCTCAATTTGTTTGTTCTGCCTGTTTAAATTTTTATATAATTTCTCTCATGTCTCTTGATGAATTTGTCTGATCATAGCTATTTAGTGAAACAGTAACATTTATGCTACATCATTTACAGTCCTTATATGAGTAAAATTAAGCATGTGTCAGGCAGAGGTTGTAATTTCTCCCTGAAGGTGAAACTTTTCTTAATAAGTAGAGAAAAAATTTTTTCAAGGGAAGCAGAGCTCTACAACATCCCAGTTAAGGGGCTTTGAATCATGATTCAAATTGGAGATGTTTCTTGCAAAACTAAGTAGCAGCCACACGCCTTCATTTCCCATCATTCATACATCCATTTTATTTATTAAAAGCAATTTTGAGGAAAACATGCTAAACAGCTGGGGTCAAAGATCTGTGGATTTGTTTCCCTGGAATTTATCATCCTTTATCCTTCATAAGATTTAGGACACCACTTTGTTGAGATACAGCTTTTAAAGCTCTGCTAACTTTAGCTACTCTGACAGCTATATTATTAAACTCTTAGTTCAGCATGATGGAAACTCGTACATAAAACCTGATGTAGTCAGACTTTAACTGGCAGTATTTCATGAATTACCCTGTTTGCATTAATAATTCATTCCAAAAAGAGTATGCAGTTTTTTTAAAAAACATCAACAACAACAAAAAATACCCCACTCCACTCATCCAGTGACACTTTGTAGTGCTTTGGGAAAATGAGGTGTATTGGGAAATTTTGCTTTCTTATGAGACTCACAGGCTGAGGAAGAAGCACTTGCTGTGGTGGGATAGCACAGTCTGAAACTGTAGCTGGGAAAGCAAGTTGAAACAAAATTAGTAAGACTTGGGGCTTTTGAGAGCTCTGGCTTCACTTCCTTGCTTTTTCGGAGCGTGTGAAGTCATCTCACTGATCTATGCCTCCCTCTCTCACCAGCAATATGAGCTTGGTTACCCCATCTTTCTTTTCTTTTCCTGTCTTGTCTATCCTAACCTTGCCAAAAGATACACTTGAATAGATGCATCCTTTCGTTGCTACCAAACAATCGCCCTCTGCACTGGTCAGCTCAGGGTTTTCAGCTAATAAATTACCCTCTTTCCAAACTCTTTGTGGCTACATGGAGTCTGGCAGAGTGAAAGTACAAAAAGATTCTGATCTTCTTTCTGAACAGAAACGCTGTCAAGTGATTAGTCATGCTAGACTGAAAACGTTTTATACAGCGCTGTGTCTTCCAGTAAATCATCTAATGTGCATCTCTGACTTTCAAGCAGATCTACTTCTGTATCCACGAGCACACAGGAGTACAGAAAAATATAGAATCAATTAGCTCTGAGAGACTATTGTCCTCCTTAAAGGAGGGCAGAAAACAAGATACGTGGAAAATCTGTGCCGTGGGATTTTTGGAAAACGGTGGAATAATGAATAATAGAATATTTTAGTGACTGTAGTTCTTTACGTGTCTTCTAAGACTGTGCCCAAATTTTAGCGCTGTTAATTTTAAATAGGCATGCTCTAGCATAATATACTGTCAATTATAATCAGTATTTTATTTATTTCAATTATTTGGCTCCCTTTATTATTTTTCCCCCATAGTCAGTCTTGTGCTCATGAGAATAACTGCTGTCTTCAAGAATGTGATTTGTATAAAGAAGACCTGCAAAAATGGTTATGATATTCATAGGATGTCAAGAAATGGTCTTAATGTCTTCTCATTTGTAATAGTATAGCTCCAGCAGAGTCGGTTGGTTTTTGTCACCAGTGTAGCAGAAACACTCTGGAACATCAGGCTTCCGTTTTGTCTACTCTGGGGAGTTTGTAGGCATATTTAATTGAATTTAACCTTGTTTTATATGGTTTAGATCCTCGAAACTCTATGATTTCACACAGTAGAATAAAGCAAGCCCCAAATCATCTGAGATTGCCGTTAATAGCGTTTAAGTTAAAGTAGGAAATTTGAGGGATGAGAAAATTCTGTGTGTATGAAGTGGGATTTTTGTGCCACATACAGTCTGTAAAAAAAAGTAGGTATTGAATCAAGAGAAGGAAGGGATGACAATGAAGGAAAGCACGGCGTATGGCAGTCAGTGAGAGACAAGGTACTTGGCAGATATGGTTTTTGCTGTCACAGTGCTTTTATTTCACATACAACTCTTAGCAGACCAATGCTGGAGATTTCCTTCTTATCTTCCTCCTGATATGTTTTACTGTAAGATTTGCCAGACCCACTTGTGACACTGAGTGCAGACCCCTGCTCTTGCAAACACAGGAACACATATCATCATCATTTAGTCTTCAGTGGCTTATAAAAAACAGTCCACAAGTCCAAACTGACCCACTCTGTACAACATGTTCTAAAATCTTCAAATAAACAAGGACTGAAAATTACAACCAAAAGGTATCACAGGAAATGGAGGAGTGAGAGGGGAAGGAAAAAAACTACCGAAAAGTAGTGAGTAGCAACCCATATTCTTTAATACACTCCAGAGCATCTGGGTTGTGCTTTGGGGCTGAAAAAAGTGGAGTGACTGAGGCCCTGCCAGTTTTCTGTGTCCTTTGAAAAAGAAATATGAAATTCTTTGCTACATTTTCATAGTACTTGCATTCAATTAGCCTCTACTAAGGTCAACAGAGACTAATGACTTCTGACAAGTTCTCATTTCATTTATTCAAGATTTGGGAATTTTGAAAAAAGATTTGGGGAGGGATTTTGTTGTTGTTGTTCTTTTATATTTTGACTTCATCTGTAGCTGCTCAGGTTTTCAACAGCAGGAATTTGGGAAGTGACAGTCTTCTGGATGAAATATTCATTAATTAAAATATTGCTTTTTTTTTCTGGCAGGATCACTATCGGTAGTTAATGGCAGATTTTACATTCCTCTCGTCTTCCAAGCTCTCATTAGTATGATGGCATTTTTTGGTTTGCTAAAAATGTTAGATAGTGACTTTATTATGTATTTTTCCCTTTGCTAAATGTCTTCCTCCAACCCTTACAAGTGAAAATGAAGATTTAGTAGGCTACTTATTCCTACTTAATAAGAGAAGACAGTGCCTTCAGGGGCAGAGGGGGAGAAGGTTATTCTCTTCCTTTCCCAAGACTTCCCCTATAAAGGTGGAGGTAGAGGTCTTTGTGAGAAGTGTTTGGGTAATTCTCTCATGTATTTATTTATTCCAGCTCTTTGATAACCATATTACTGCAGTTTTGTTTTGTTTTGATACCACAATTGTAACCTTAGGATGTAAGAGGAGAGAAGAAATTAACTTCCCGATTTTACTTTTTTTTTCAAAGCAAAGGCTGACCATGGTTGTATTAACTCACTTTCTAGGAAAAAAATTACCAATGTTTTTACCAGTAGAATTCCTGATACTAATTCTATCTCTTAAGTCTGCAATTTGAGAGAAGGTGGGACTTCAAAAAGCACATGATTAGGTTGTTTACAGTAAGAAGTTTTTTTATAAAGGAATGAGCTGCCTTTGTGTTTGGTGAGTGCATAAAGCCACAAACAGCCTCACCCACAAATACAGAAGCTTCATATATATGTACTCCACCCTTCCATAATCTAGTTATTTAGCTAGAGGACATAGCATCAGGTAGATATGGGGTAGAGAAAGTCCTTCTAATAAGATGTGAATTCTTCTTGGAGACTAATAGCCCGCTAATGGAATTTTATCAGGGAAATAAAATACAAGTATGACTAAGGAATGGTGTCAGGGTTTTGAAATCCTGCCATAAATTAGTACTTTTCTGCACTGTCTCTATAGAGACCAAAGTAGTAATGAGTAGTAATATAGACGATGAAATGAGTAGTACTATAGAAGATACTTTATCCAAGGAGCAAATACTGGCAATGGGGAAAAACTTGGACTGTCCTTAATGTTTTTATTTCAGTCCTGCCTGAAGTGACTTCAGTTTTCTAGTCAATGCTGTTAATTTGGCAGCTTTGGCAAGTGTTAAATTTGCCATTAAAGCTGAATAGAAAATCAGTGGCTAACAGTCAGCAACAATATGATCTGCTGTGACTAATGATGTATTTTCAGCTAATCTGTGGATGCTGAAGGTCTCGACGCTCTTACTGATGTCAATGGAAATTGTTCGTGGTAGTAGGGTGAGGATTTCTGTTTCTTTTTTGTCAGGCAAAAGTCCCTCAATGGGATGGCACATTAGCAAAATTCTGTGCCCTCGTGAAATGTCAGTGTTATCTGAGAAACTATTTGCAAGTTTTTTGTTGCTGACGGCAGGAGGTGCCCTGAGTTGGGCCTCACTGTCAAGCCTGCCTGTGATGTGGCAAAATGAAATATGTCCTCTGTGTTCCCAGGAAGAGCTTTTATGACAAATGGCAGAATAATAGCCCTTGCTAATTTGTACTGAGGTCTACACACTGCTGGCTTAGCGGTGGCACTGCAGCGAATAGGGAATCATGTGCAAAATGGAAAATTCCCTGCTTTTTCTGTTATTTGGAGTGAATTCAGAAGAGACTGTTTTCTGCTCTGGATTTTGGGCACTGGTGCTGCAGCTCTGGCTTTTCTTTTTCTTAAAAAAAATAATGCAGGAAACCAAAGTGCCTTGAAGAATGAGAATATAAATAAAATAAATCTCATTCCAAATATTGTTCTTTATCTGTTACTATATTAATGTATTCACACAGAGTCCTTATTCTCCCAAGTTTAAATATCTGTGATTCCCATTTCAAACACCTAGGACGTTTTAAATAAACGTTCAGCAGCTTCTCTTTTTTTTCTGATTTATGAATTATGAGTTAAACCTGGTTTGGAGGACTAGCTGTGTCTCTGTAACTTTAAGAGACAAAGAGGGGCTGTCTTCAGTACCTGAAAACCCTTTAAGTAGTTCCTCAGAACACAAATCTTCTGTAAACTTTGAAACATGAAGAATATTTACCCCCAAAGCAGAAATCCAGTGCATTTTGTGTCCTTCAGGTTCTGGACACCGGATGGGCTAAAAGGCTCTTGAATAAGCTGAATTAAACACTATGGAAAAGCACCCTGCACTGAAGGTAGGATGTTTACTAAGCAGGGTTGTGCTTATGGTATTAAATTTTCTCCTCTGTGTGTTTCAAAAGTGAGATCAACAGTTTGGCTCATGGGAATTGGGCCTGAAATGCTCAGCGTGAGTGTACTGCACAGGCACAACATGTTTGTGGGGCCTTGTTTCCATAAGGTCAGCACAATTAGAGTCAGGCCTGCAATGTTCCCACAATTTTCCACTCAAATTGTTTTCTTGTTTGGACATGAGAGCATTGGGTACGTGATACCTCCATCCCTGGAGGTGTTCAAGGCCAGGCTGGATGGGGCTTTGAGCAACCTGGTCTGGTGGGAGGTGTCCCTGCCCATGGCAGGGGGGTTGGAACTCAATGATCTTTAAGGTCCCTTCCACCCCTCCCCATTCTATGATTCTATGATACACAAATGCTGGGGGAATAATTGTTTTGATGCCAGCTCATTAGATGGAGAAAAATGCTGCTTCATTTAAGCTTGGCACAAGAGGAAAAGGAAAATCATGTGGGAGTTATGAGTAGCGATGTATTTCTGTAAGTAAGGGATTTCTCAGTGCTGGAGGTGTACTCCTCTGGAGTGGACTTCTTCCCTGGCCAATTCACAGCACTGGGAAAACACCTCCTGTGAGTAAATCTGTGGTGTTGCCTCTGACTGGGAGGAGGGAAGCAGGTGAATTGGGACCATGGAAGCTTCCACTAAATCCCTGGGATGAAGTACAAGGGGAGCCTATGACTTTTAGGTATAACTGCATTCAAGTCATCGCTTGGTTTTTGTTGTAGGAGGAGAAGAGAGTTGGGATGTTGCCAGTTGTCACAGATACTGTAAATGTAACTTTTTTTATAATTTTGTATTTAAAGTTGACCTTAGAAGTTACAAGGATCACCTTGGGACTTTCAGATTTGTTTTTTTGTTTTTTTCTAAATTACATTTACTGTTTTATGGTTTCTCAAGAAGAAGAAGCTTGAAAATGTAATCTGAGTGCTCTTCAATGAATTTGTTTTTAAATACAGAAAATTGAATTCAGAAATATTAAATATCTTTCAGTAAATCTTGAGATTGTCTTAAAAGAATATAATTTTTACCTCTACTTCAGTTTGGTTTTTTTTTCTGTAAGTCATGTAGAATAAACACATGAGTTCATTGCAATTCATCTTTTGATTTGATAGCTTTCTTTGATAGCTGCTTCATCCTTTCATTTGGACATTCATTTCTCATGTAATTTCTTTGCTAAAGAATTTTTCTTCTTCCAATTCCCCAAAAGAGAGAGAATATAAATTATTGTATTTTCTACAGTATGTCTAAATACTATATTTACAGGTATAAAAAATTCTGCTTTTTTAAACTGTAAGTAAAAGTTATCCTTTCCCCATTACATTTATGGAGGATTCCTAGGCATGAATCCAAATAAAGAGCAAATCTATGGCTATTTCTTCCTGATCAGCTATTTGCTGGGCTCAGTTTTGTATGTCTATTGAGCATCTGCATCTCTTGGCTTGATCAATAGCAGCTGTCCTGCTATCTTTTCTATCCTTCTTTTCATTCATTAATTTTCATTTTGTTTTAACAGGAATAAATTAAAAATAGTTAAATACAAATTTTCAGGTTGCTTGCAGGTATCTTATGTTTAAAAGATTTATTTTCCCAGTTGATGTGCATGGGAGCATTTGCTGATGCTTAGAATAGAAATTCTACAAATACAGTCCTGTGTATTCTCCACACCAGTTTTTTAATATTTTTTTCTTGTTTTAATATTTACATACTGAAGACAAGTTTCTGCTGGATATCTTAGACCTAAGCCTGGATCAGAAATTGCCTAAGTTGAGGAATTTGACCCCAGTCTAGAGGACTACAGTTCTTTATAGAGAGGATTTATAGAACTTAAGTTATAAAGAGATCTTGCTACAGATTAAAACCATGAAATAATTCAAGCATTTTCTTCATTTATTACCTGTTAAATGCTTTTGCCAACATGAAGATTTTCTTTGCTTCATTTATACTACTGAACTAAAAAACGAGTTCATGAACACTGTTTTGAATTTGATAGATTTGTCTGCAAAGGAAAGTATTTAGGAATTGCTTATGTGTGTTTGCATGCATAAACAACAGGGCTGAGAAGTGGTCAGCCACTATTAGGGGGAAAAAAAAAAGGCCTGTTTCTCAATCTACTGTAAAATATTTTCTTCCTGGCAAAATTATTCCTGATGTTTAGGAGTACCTGTGTTCAGTAACTTGAAAGAGGAATGTAATTTCCTGATTTTATTCTGGGAATCCTATTTTGAAGATTTGCAAGCAAAATGTATTTCTCTGGTCATCCTCCCTATGTTTTAGCACAGACATTGAGAGTTGACTTTTAGATTGTAGACTTCTAGTTTCTTGCTGTAGAACTTAGAACTTGCTGTAGTTTTTGCTGTCCTCATACCAGGACAGCATTCTACAACTACAGATTTGAGCAATGTCAGACCAGCCCTTGATGATTGGAAGTGGGTAAAGTGATTATGGTGAAGGATCTTCACAAATGGATAATTTAGGATGTTTTAATATCTTTATTGGGTAGAATATTTATAGCTATTCCTCCCCCCACCCCCTTTTTTTTTTAAGGTTATTCTTTAATTTTTGCATAGAACTACTTAAAAGTTCATCCACTGTTCCCCAACGAAGAAGTCATTTAGTAGGATCCTTGCCAAGTTGCTACAGAATCAGTCTCTGCTGGCAGAATACTTAAAGAGTTTCCTGATGGCCTTTTCAAAACCATTTTCTTTCCCTGTTCTTACATAAGGCAACTGCTTATCTTCAGAGTTTCTGTCCAAGTCAGCGGTTGACTCATATGCTACGTATGAGCTGGTGTAGCAGCTCTTTGACCTGAACTAACCCTTCTCCGGTTATTCTTCACTTGCATCTTGACTGCTGTGGCTTCTCATTCAAGTGGTGATTATTCTTCTTTATGTTCCATGTAGTGAAATACGATGCCGTGCCAGTGTGATATACGTTAAATGATTTACAGAGGAGCCTGTAAATGAAGCAGAAATTGCACAAGACCTGAACTCTGAACTCAGCTTCTTGTCTAATCATAGACTGACCAACATTCCCACCTTTTTCAAAACTTTAAACAAACCTTAAAAGTGAAGCTTTTGCTGCTCATATGCTGTTTACCATAGATTTGCATTTTGAATCTAAAGCTCAAATAAATGGGATGGGGGGAAAAATTGTTGTCAAGTATCTTTACAGGCACAAAATAACATGCCAAAAAGGGCTGTCAGCTGACTGGGGAGCAGAGACAGCACAGCTGGAGTTGTTTTCTAAATTAACTACTGTTTGTTTGGCATAGAGAAGACATTTTTCTTGAAGGTGGTATTAAATATTTTGCCTTTTCAGCACAGAGGGAAGATGTTATTTTTTTTTTCATAATAAGAAAACCTGCAGAGTATTATTGCATCTTACTTAGGGCTGAAACGTTTGCATTAACTCAGTGAATGTTTTGTCATGGGCTTTGTGGGAGCTAAACAAATTGCTGATTCCACAGCTTAATGACTACAGCCCATTTCCACATCCAACCCACTCCATTCCATACCCAAAAGGCCGGTTGCAAGTCAGAAAATGAATCTCCTTTTGTTTATCCTTCCCTTGTCTCATTGTGGTATGTGCTATAAAAACAGTACAAAGGATGGGCTCATTAGGAGGGATGGGCTGTGCTTTTCCTAGTTGTTAAGAAGAGAGTCTGGGGCATTAAAGTACAGAGCTCCTTTTTCTGTCACAGAAGCATTCACCTCTAGAGTGCCACATCCACAAAAGGATTTCGGCTTCATGGGATCCAAAGCCCCCAGTTAGACACATGGGCTCCATGCACTGCTATACATAGGTATGGATGATCTGAACTCCTAAAATTCATCAAAGCGGCTGCCAATTTTTGATGGCTTACAGTGAGAAATCCTAAGGAGAATGTGTATTTTCAGAACACCTCCTGGCTCCATGGAGTCCATCCATGACTGGCAGTCACAGGCGGGTGTTAGAGCGCATATAGGTGCCCCGTTTTCTCCACAAAATATTCCACTACGCAGGTTAGTAGAAGTTATCCAAGATTCAGGTAAATTGAGCCCACATATCATTTGTATCTGATGAATTCATTAACAAGCATGCCTGGTGGTGTGAAGACCATTATGGTTTCTCCTGCTGAAGATGTTCTACTTGCAAAAACTGAAGCTCGTTGGAGACTTGGTACCTTAGCGGTTAGGGCACTTATCCAGACTTCAGGGGAAGACTTTCATTTCACGTCCTCCTACAGTCAGTGCCTAACATATAGCATTTCATTACTTAAAATGGATTCCCAGGTGAATCTGCTAGTTGCAAGGCAGCAACGTCATGATTCTTCCTGACCAAATTAGTGTTTAATTAGTCAGAGGGGATTAGTTTTAATAGGAAGGAGTCAGGCAGCTACAGTAAGATATAGCCAAGCAGTTAGAGCATCCCCCCAGGGAAATGCAAGTTCAGATCTCTTCAAAAGGAAAAAGAAATGTATGTGCATCGCCAACACCTTGATAACAGTAAAATCTGGAGGATAGAAATGTGTGGTACCTTGGTTTTGTTTTGTTGGTTTTTTTTTGATTCGGGTTCAACTCTCCTGGTATGCTCCGAGGATGCCTTTTTGATTGAAATCTGCAAGACGTAAAGACAGATGACTATTTCCTTTACCCAGGCTTTAAGACATCTGTCAAGAATAAAGGGGTCTGTGTCCATGTGTTATTCTGATAAAAGAACTGAATCACGCGGTTGTCTACTTCTGAGAAATAGTCCAGCAGGGTTTAGAAGACATTATTCACAGAACCAGGTGGAGTCCAGGCATCATACATGTGAGGTTTAACACAGCTGCAAGGCTGGGACATGCATGTTGCACTGGTAACATTAAGAGCTATAATGTCCTTGACCACATTGTGACCCTAAATCTGTACCTGCGGAAAGTCTAAAAATGACTACTCAGGTACAAATTTGAGGAGGTCCAGGTAAAATACACCAAATGAGAAAAAAATAAAAAAGAGAGATATTTATTATGTACAGAAAAAGGAACAAAGATGTCAACTGGTGCACCTTTAAAAAAGGAATGCTTTAGAATGATTTTATTTGTATTAAATTAATTTAACCTTCAGACTTCTGCAATTTGGACAAACTAACAAGAGTTTCATTTGGACCTGCCTTCTGCTCTATATATATAGGTGCAACAATAATACAAAGATCCTGCCCTGTGAGTGTGAAGGGGAAGTGAGGGGTTCAAGCCTATGCATTCCAGTTTTGCTCCACGTGCACTTCCAGGTGGATAGCGATATCTGCTAGCAATTGGGAACTCAAATTTCCAATAAGATTAGCAGCTGCAGCTGGAACAAGGCTGCTTTCTCTGTGAGCATCTGCCCAGACCCTTATTTCCCAAGATATTTTGAAAGGATTTTGGCTTTTCTAGGTTTGGGTAATATCTAAGCAGCTCTGGAATAATGCTGATATCACATATGTGAATACCCAAATGCCCTGAAACTATTTTCCTCCATTGTTCTGACTTTTATGGAGAAAATCTCCTTTCTTTCTTTCTTTAGTTTTTGTTGTTGTTGTTGTTGTTTTTTTGTTGTTTCTTGTTTTTTTTTTCTTTCCTTCCCCACCCCCCCCCCGGAATTAATAAGCACTGATTGTTCTCTGTTACTGAAAACAGAGAAGCAGAGTACTCTGCTTTCTATTATTTTGTTCATGTGGCTAAAATTTGGTATTAGATTTTTACTCATATAGAGACAAGCAGCAATGTAAATGTTTCTTGTAATGATTCTAGTCAGGTGGTTTGTCCCCCAAAAGTAGATATCCAAAAAAGTTCCCCTCCAGAAATAAGCTTTTTTGCCTGCAAAAAGGGAAGTCCTTGATTTAAACTTTTCTTCTGCCATGGTACTTTGAAATAAATGGCAGCAGAGACAAGAGCTGTGTCCATTAATTTGCTGTCTCTGATAAGAAATATTAGTTATAACTATGCTTAAAATGTGTTGCTCTCCAAAAAGCAAACAAATGTTTTTAATATTCAGGAGTATTAGAAAGTACTAGTCCAGTATAAGATACAGAATACTTCCAAGTTTTGAGATCATCACCCTGGTATGGGTGGAATGCCATTTAATTTGGCACTTTCCAACACTCACTTTCAAAATCAGACAACTGTTTAAGGTAACTAAGTATTTATTTTCTGCAATCCCAATACTAATGCAGTTATCCAATTTAGAAAGAGATAAGTTACCGAGGATCACTACCTTTTTTTAACTTCCTAAATTATGGAGACTGCCTGCAGTTGAAGTGATTTGGATCTGGAGACAAACTTTTCTTTGTATGTTCATGTTTTCCTTCAGATTGCATTACATTCACATCTCCTCTGCAAGATTTCTCATCATTTATAGCTTAATGGTAATGTAACACTGCACTTAAGAAGTGCCGGTGTCCCTTGGGTATGGCTAGCTGGAGCCATCTCCTGTTCAGACAGTAAACAGACTGCTAATGACCATCCTTGTTAACTTAAACTTGCTGTTTATTTATTGCTTTGGAGTTGTTACCTTGTAACTTTCCAGGTAAGGATCCAAACCTTAGTGCATAGCCTTTTGTATAAGAAACCTATAATTCCAGTAAGTGTATATCCTAGTTAACAAACTTCATACAAGCTTTGGTATCTATAGTTTAATAGAGCAAGTAAATATAGTTTTAAAACATAGGTAACCAATTTCTGTATTCTTAAGATTTGATAAAAGAAGCATTAAAAAATCTCATTTAGGGAAACATTATTTTTTTCAAGATATCAGATTTTTCCATTAGCATTAAATTATCTTGATTGAAATATTTTTTTTGTCTGTGCAGTTGTCTTGTGTTCCTTGTAGGAGAAAAGGTTTGGTCTGCTGCAGATACTTCAGGCAAACACCAAATTCTTTGTGTGTGATATCCAGAAGAGAGTATATCATATTTAATATACAGAGAAGGGCTGTTACTAAATTAGTGAACAAAGACCTCTTTTTTTTTTTTTTTTTTTTTTTTTATTTATCAAAAAAAAAAAACTAAAA
>VZRU01021369.1:43747-68065 GCA_013398155.1 Pedionomus torquatus | reverse complement strand
TTTTTTTTTTTTTTTTTTTTTAATGATCAGAATAAAATGCCTCAGAAACTGAGCTACATAAATTTTTATTCACAGAAAGTAATGGAGAGAACATGTATAGATGTCGTCATGGAATCCTGACACAGAAAATGAACTTCAGGTTCATTACTTTGTCATTAAGAATAAGAAAATTCCCTCAGTCCAGAATCCTTGTCTTTCTGGACTCTTTATTAAGCAGCAAACCTTATCCTGGAGCGCAAGTGGGTTATTGTATTGCTTGTGAGTGAACCAAGTTCTTAGGTAGATATGAAGTGCAAGCAAGCTAGAAGTACGGGATAAGGCAACAGACGATAAAGGGGAGGGTAAAATGACTAGAAAGAAAATCTGAAGAGCTTGCATAGAAAGAAACCTATGTCACCAGAATAGGTGACACATTTCTCACGATTACCATCTGGGGTTCAGACATAAAGACAACACAATTGTACTTTTTCTTCTTATATATTGGCAAACACTGAATGAATTGAAAAGCTACATAGCACTGGTTTACGTGACTTCAGCTTCATTTTAGGGATCTTTTCTGACATACACCAAATGAGTCTCTAAGCACTAAGTCTCTAAGGGAAGGGTTTTAAGGAATTAGCTTTTCATGTTGGATTTGAATTGCTTATGTTTACCAGATAACAACAGAGTGGGTATAATAGCTATGCAAATTGTAAGTAGGATGGATTCAGGCCTCTTTAAATCATAAAATTTGTAGCAGAAATGTCACATCACCTCTGCAAGTAACATTCTGACTTGAGACCCACTAGGAAACAGCACTCTTACACTGCATACAGTGGGAACAACTGAAGGAATAGAATACACAATAATCCTTTTGCTTACATTATTTATGAATTGTGCTTATGAATGAATCTTCAACTTGGATCAAGACAGCTGGAGTTAAGAATTTTAATTTAATAATTTTGCATGGTTCTGGCTTCCACCCCTTAGTGCAGGCAACTATTGCAAATCCACATTTTCATCTCCTTGTCTGTAAGAGTTAAGTAATCACGACTCCACTAGCACATACAAGGATCACATAGTTGGCTTTTGAGGGGAAAATTACTGTTCAAGTAATTTTAAACACCTATGTACACCAGCAGTTTCCTCCCAGCAGTGGCTGTGTTAGTCTTAATGCAATCTTGTACATCCATTGCAAAACATGACCAGCATTTGGAAAAGTCTGCTGAGATTGTTGGGCTGAGGGTGATTTAGAGGTACAAAGGAAACCCTGCACATGGAAGATTCTTTTTTTTTAATTTTTTTTTAGTGGTCAGATATTCATTAAAATTTTGATTTCAAAATGTCATTTTAGGGCCAAGTCCCCATGTGTAAAGTTTAAGACACGAAATATGGTTTTGTTCATAATGAAGTGTGATGGAAATCGGTCACCTCTATGAAGCATCTACTGTTAGAAATAATATCTGTAAAACAAAAAAAAAAAAAGTGTAAAAATATATGTTTAAAAATTCAATGCTAGCAATTGACAAAAAAAAAATTATGTGCATTTGTGAGATCATGGGAAAAATTGCTTCAAAGCTTTCTTACTATAGATCATTTCAGTTACATTCTTGTGAAGTGTTCCATGTGTATATCTCTTTATCACACTTTTAATATGAGGGAAGTTGAAATTCAGAATGTCAACTGGGTCAGTACGGTGTCCTTAGATATGAAATAGACAGTGCAGCTAACTGATAGACATGAAAGAAGTTCATCAGATGTATCCTCCTGAAATAAATGCCTGGCTGTCTCCCTGGCAGTGGCAAGAGCAGGTGCCCCTGGAAGCCCTTGGAGTAACTGTCTCCATACTGCTGTAGGGATATAAAATTCTTCATGAAGGATCTCTTTCTGGAAAGCTTTTGTCACGTGGACTATTTAAGGAATTTTTCTGCTAATATTTGGGGGGCTGGTTCACTAGCTGCCTCAAACACTAGAGGCCAGCTGGATTGCATCCTAACATCTTGGTAGAGACTGGGAAGGCCACATCAAAGCAGCCTAAGCCTTGCACATCATGGATCTTCATCTGAACATATCCTGGTCTTCTTGTCTTCTCCTTCCATTGGGCAGCATATTTTTGCTCTGCTTTTTAAAGGCACTATTGATGTTGATTTTCATTTTCCCCTTGGAGTGGCTGCAAAATACATGGGTCCACCTGAGGAAACTGCTCCTGGGTTGAAATGAGACCTGTTCTGTTATTGTCCTTTTTGATGGATACTAGCTTTCTTTCAAGACGAAGCAAGGTGATGATAACACAGGATTTTGCAAACGAGATTCCCTGCCTGGGTTAACTTCTGTTTGGGAGCTGTTGCTGAAAGCAGCCCAAGCACTACCCTGCTCACCACCCCGTATTGAAAGCTTGTGCTCAGTCAGGAGGGGAAAAAGAAAAGAAATTAAAAGGAATGATGATATCTGCAGAGCATTTTCACGGGTATGTTGCAAGGAGGTAGAGCAGCCATTTTGACTCTCTCACAAGGCCACCCCTGCATCTGCTCAGCTGTATATTTGCTAGAAAATGAAGTGCAGTTGAGAGACTACGGGCACTTTACAGCTATTCTGTTTTACTCTTAGGTTTATGCATTGTTAATTTGGAAGCAAAGCTATACTTCAGATGGTGTTAGGGGTTTGATAAAGGAAGCAACGCGATGGATTAAAATACCCTCCTTTCAGGCACCACAAATTGCGAAAGCACTTGTGTTGAAGCTCAGTGGGTCATTTATCTTCAAACTACACAGCTGACTCGGCACTTGGGGTGGGTTGAGAAGTAAGCAGTTTTGACATTTAGCAGCCCAAGGCTTCTTTTCTCCTTGAGAGACCTGCGTGTCAGCTACATTCGGTTTTGTCTGCTGCTACTCTTTTGAAGCAGATGGTAAAACCTCACCTCAGCTGGGTGGTTGGGACCCTTGCAGCATTTAGCAAGGCGAAGCGACTGAATTAGAACTGATTGTGCCTGTGGGTATCGAGTAGCAAAGGATTTATGATTATGGTGGTTTAAATATAGTCTGTGGAAGGTACAAGAACATAGCACTGGATGTATTTTGAAAAATTCAGGGAAAAAACAATCACTCACTCAGAAAACCAAAGAGAATAGTTTAGGATGAGATAAGCTCCCTTCCGATAGAAACAGCTCCATCATAAGCATTCTGTCTACTGTAGATGTGCTCCTGCATATATTTAAGTCTGCTTGTTTAGCCTTCATTAAAGCTTGAAATTATTTAAACATAAGATTTGCACAGAGCGTGGCTTTTTGCTGCAATACGTGAGTTTTAGGAGATGCAGATTCCAAAGCTGGAGTCTATACAGATGCTGAAATGATAAGCCAGAAATAGCAGAGCACATTCAATGAGGTTATTGCATCGGCACCTCAGCAAGCACTTCTGTTCAGTTAGGCATAAAGCCTGAGGTTAAAGTAATGACCATTGTGGGATCAGCAGTTCTATTTTTAGGCAGCTCTCTTCCAAATCTCATCCTCTTGCAACACAAGATTTGCTAAATTGGAAAGAATACATCCCAAACAATCTGAATAACTAAAGATCATGAGTACTCCTGCTGCAACAGAACAGCAATATATATGCGTCTTTCTTAAAAGAGCATCCCTTTAAAATGGAGTGAAAATGTGTTTATTTATAATGAATGTCTCCAGATAAATGCCTGGCGAGGTATATCTTATTTTCGGCTGTTTAGTAATACTGTTTAATTATGCCCCTGCTGAAACTGAGAAATACTGCAGAGAAAAGTGATTAGGAGAAGCTGAGCATTTGCTGCAAGGTACTATTGCAAACCCAATAAAAAAGCTGCCAGTCCCTCGATAAAGAGTATTTAGTAATATACAAGATCTAACCCAAGGTGTGCCTTGCAAATGACATTTTTAGTTGAATATTCTACATTTCCTTTACATCGGCAGAAGACAGCTGAGGTCTGCAACCTTACAAGAAGAATGCAGCGAATGTTTTACTGAAAATAACATAGAGGACGAGCGTAGCTATTTTTAGTTCACAAACCATCAGTGACTGTGTTGAAATATGTGTTCAGTTCCTCTGAGCGCTCTGGTGAAACGTGCTTGTTAGGTAGTGAGCTTCTCAGGAGGGGGGTGTGCTGTATGTGCTTGCATAGCATACAACAGGCATTACCAGAAGGTAAAAATTTGTCTGCAGCCAAGTAGTACTTACTATATGTTATTTATGAGGGTCCACCATTGGCACCATGGGTTTAATCATGTATGTTATCTTCTCATTGTTTCTGTTTCCTGCCGCAATAACCAAGGCTTCATAAATCTGAGATTTCTAAGAATGTGTTTGGAACACGGAGTTCTTTAACTGTATTTTGTGAAGGCTGCTACCAATTTAGATTTATTTGCTAATATTTACTCTCATTAACATTTGTGAACAAGCATGCTAAAAAGTGTTAAGAAAACTGTAGGGTTTGCAGGTGTAAGCAAAGCAAACTGAATATAATGGCAGCAGTAGTTTTGGCAATACTTTCCATTATTCCTACATGTATTCTGCTTTTAAAGCTTGCTCAAACATATTTTGTTTTCCTGAGGGTAAAGAAAGCAGGCAAATGCATATACCTTGCTTAGCATGCTATTCATGCTTTCTGAACACATATGCATACTTGTGGGGGCATTTAGATTTCAATTCTTGGAGCAGGCAGCAACATTCTCGCTTCTGAAAATGAGGTCTCAAAAGTGGTAATGTACCACAAGCAGAGCGGAGGAGAGAACACAAGTGCAGCCTCTCCTCTCCCATGAGCTTCCCCCAAAAATTCTCTGCCCATCTGACCAGGCAAAAAAAAACCTTTCTGACCACAGTTTAGCACTCGGTTTGACGTGTGAGGAACGTGCTCCACCAGGCGACCGATTCCTTACTGCTGGAAGGAGTGTAGATGCCTCCAGCCAAAATCTCAGCTGTAGTCATGTCCCGCCTGCAGTGCTTTGTAGCAGGAGCTGGCCTGAGATGCATATACAGACCTCATAACGGTGATCACAGTTGAGTCTTTGGTTTTGATATCCGGGGAATATTAGAGAAAACTCAGACAGAAAGATACCCAAAGAACTTTGTGACCACATCTTACTGGCTGTGCTAAAGCTTAAATCACATTGCATAAACAAAAGTCAGCTGTTTATAGTGATCAAAGAAACATATTTTGTGGTTGCATCTAACCAGATGTTTTCTCTAAAAGGCAAACAGTTAAAGAACAAGAGCAGACACTGTTTACATGAAACAGAACATGCTCATATTTCTAGAGTACTAAATAGTCCTTCCTGCAAAGTGCCATTTGAGAGCTGAGATATTGGACTGTTCTTATCATTCCTCCATGTTGTTGGTTCCAGAGGAACATTACAAATGCCATCGCAAGGGCTAATTTTGAAATTGAAAAAATACGAGGCATCCCCATATCAGTATTCTAGAGAAGCTGAAACACTGTGGAAACTCAGAATACATCTGAATTTTCACCGGATAGGGACATACAAGACTTCAGAAGTCCTGTTGCAGCATCCAACAGCGAAGCATCTTATCAGGGAATCACAGAATTTGAATTTAAGAAAGGGTCTTAAAGTGCTAGATTTATATAGGTGTCATGGGTGTTCATGAGCCTCTGGAGGAGAGAGAATTTGTTGTGCTGTGCCACTGTACTCTTCATCAAGGATGAGGTAACATTATGGTAGTGATATAAAGCTTTTTTGGGTTTTTTTATGGCACCACTTTAGTAAACTGTGTATACACATACAAATTTACAAAGCTCACTGGACCATGGAATTTTTAAAATTCTTTTCTCTTTTGTTGGTTATGTTTCTCCTAAATCCTAATTATTTTCAAGCAATATACAGCAGCATAGTCAAATATTTTTTTATTTCCACTGGGAATTTAAATTTTCATTACCACTTGGTATTTCTGGTTTGGGTTTTCACTTGGTATTTCTGGTTTGGGTTTTTTTTTTTTTTTTTTTTTTTTTAATTTTATTAGGTGGGGTCAGTTTTGTTGATAGTTGCCCNTTTGGGTTTTTTTTTTTTTTTTTTCTTTTTTAACTTAGTTCAGTAAAGCTGGTTCTAGTGCAAGCTTCCACAGACATGAAAAAAGCTACCCTGAAGGCACAGGGCGCAGAGGTTATGGGTATGCTGCCCTCGGCAGGGTCTTGTCTGTGATGCCAAACCCTCAAGGCTTTTGAGGTACATAAGTCATGTTCTTCCTGCAGGTGGTGGTACAGGTGGCTGCTGTGTGCCATGTCCATTGTTCCATAACTATCTTCACCTTGGCCTGTAACTATATGGTATCCTGCATGCAACCTTCCTACCTCCCTGATAGTGGGTACCCACGTCAGTGCGCTCCAAGCTCCAAACCTGATTTAAGCCCTCTTTGCTTCTCATGGCTGGCCTCATGCTGCTCAAGGCTCTGGGGAGGATTACAACAAATAAAACCTTCCATTGCCATCATCACCCCATGGGATGTGGCAAGGCTTAGGCACAGCTTGAGCTCTACATCTCCCTCTGGGATGACATGCTCTGACCTGCTGCTCTTAACCTCTTGCAGATATAACTCTGAAAAATTGACTTGATCCAGTCTCTCCTTCACTGAGCTGTGGTTTCAGTAATATAAGAAAAGTACCCACTGCATTAGTGGAGAGCAGAGTAGGGTGGCTGTGACACTTAGAAGAGATGTTCAGAAAGGATGACGTGCAGTGATTGACATTTCTTCTAGTCTTAGATTACAATCCGCAGGAATAAACAAACAACAACCAAAAACTCCTATTCATTTCAGGAAGGAGAGAAACCGTGTCCCAGGCTAGCAGGCAAAATGGATCTTACAAGCAGAGTCTGACTACTGAAACTAGAAATAGCCTCATTTTATATTAATCAGACCATTTCCTACATAAATTATGCCAGAGTTTAGTCTACAAGAAGGATTAACACTTTTTTTTAATTGCAAGGAATTCTGCAGTTATTATGTAATAAATACAATGTTAAGTGCTAAAGCATATTATTTCTTATGGCTTCTATAAATCATCTAGACATCTATTTTGTTTCTCCTACAGCTCCTAAAATACCTTTCAAACTTTCAGTTGAACTATCTGTGTTCTGCACTTCTTTCTTTTGTGTTACTTTCTTCTCTCATGTTTTTCTATATTTCAGTGCTGCGGTTTCATGCTGTTTTGCCACTCCTGCTCAGAGGCTTGGTTTGACAAAACAGACTTGTTTGAGTTAAAGGGCTTGACTGGGCTCTGTAAAGTCTTCTGGAGGATTCTCTGACCCAAGTGTCTATTTTAGTGTGACAACTGAGTAATACAGGTACTTGTATTTTAATTGAAGCACACATTTTTTTAATTAAAGGATGTGAAGAAACAGATACGGCTATCCTTAAGAATAGTAGCACATCAGAGTTATACTAGCGAGGATACAAATTTTGTCCTGTTAAAGCATTTCAGAGTTTGAGCCTGACTGGTATTTAATTGATGCAAAGCCCAAATTCAAAACTAAGATGCAGTGAAGAAATATCAGAACCATTTTGTACCTGATACTTAAAAAGAAACCAGCTGGATCATTTGGACGTGGTGTTTGTTTGGGACATGGTACTGTTCACTGCAGGAGTCCAGAGATGATCTGCTCCTCACTCTCGCAGGGAAGACAGATTTCCATTTAGCTATAGTAGTTCACTCTTGTCTTACCTGACTTTGACATTTAGATGCAAATCACAGAAAACAAAGTTAAGAGGGACTATGAGTCCTCATCCTCATGAGAAAGGCAGTGTCTGTTGTTTTTCTGCGTGGAATCCTGGCCCTTTTTCCCTCCCTCACCAGTAAGAGAGACAACAGCATCATCTCAAAAATCTATTCTGTCAATAAGCCATGCAAACCATGGAAAAATTTTCCTAGTGTCAAACTTAAGCTTGAATCCAGTGCTTATTTGCTTTGTTTGAAGATTATTCCTTTTCTTTTTACAGCTACCTTTTACTCTTTTGAAAACTGTTGCCTTGCTAATAAAGCCGTGGCAGATAAGGGAGGTACTGTGCGGTATTCTCCACATGCAGACGGGATGACTAAGGAAGAGAGAGAAAGGACAAGCAGAATACAAAGGGGAGCTCTTGTGATACATGGAGCCAGTTTATATCTTTAAACCTTTTCTTGATAGAAGTGGTACGTGCTGGTACATGACAGCTGCTCTCGGTTGGCAGCAGGTTTATCTGAAGGCTCTGGACAGGTACTGCAAGGAGCTGGCAGATTATACTTAGTATTCTGCTTGAAGGAATTGCTTTTTAAAAGCAAGCCTCTTCTCTGTTCTTGAGTTTGACAGTAGTGAACAAAGAAAATAAATGTTTAGGGCTAGGGTTAGGTCTAGGATAAGGGTTTGCCTTGGAATGCCAGGAAAGATGGATTGAATTACTGCTGGATTTCCATTGGTTTTCTTCCCTAATGTTACAGCTGGTTCTGCCAGGGGAAAGGGAAACTCGGTACTATTTGTCTGGGCAAGAGCAAGACCTCTGGGTTAGAGATTCGGTAATGTTTGGAAATAAAGGGAGGGCTAATCTATAGTGCAGTTAGGTTTGCTAACTTCCCTTAAAGAACCTAAAAGTTGATGGATTGGATTGATTTCTCTAGAATTAAGTCCAATACTATAGTTGTAATCTTAGATTAGAATATAAAATTCCAGGATACTGCTCTGGAAGTTAATGATGCATGTAGCAATCTTTTGCACCAGTGTTAATTATTTTCTGTTAAGGTTAAAATAAAGGTAAAAAACCCAAGAGGTTGCTGAGCTGCAATAATTGCTGTGTTTGGAAAGGCTTAGAAGGTAGTGGCACTCTTTGGCCACTTGTATTTCCACAAATAAAGCCTATTCTTGAACACAAATCCTTGGCTTTGCATCAGAAAAGTGCACTAGCAGAGACTGCAATATGGTATGTTCCTCAATGACCTAAAGCAATCAGTCAGACAGGGCCAATTTAAAGATTAGCTAACTTAACTAAAGCCAGCACTGATGACAGTTAGGCCTTCCTGCATTTCTGAGTCCTAACCCTGACTTTAGCCATGAATTTCTACTTGGACATGCAATGGCCACTGCATGAAGCTCAGCACAGAATCCTAGCTCTTTACATTGGCGTACAGTATTCTGAAAACAGAAAGCCTGAGCAGCTCCTGTTTTTGTGGGACTTAGATACATTAGTTGACCGAGGCTTATGGTTGGTTCCTTTAAGACCTAGGGGAATGGAATAAACTCTGGATATTTCTGGGGTGTTTTGCCTGGATTTCCACATGTACGCAAGATTAGTTTTCTAATGATGTTGTGGCTGCAAGGGTTAAAATTTGGTTAGGATTCTGGAGGGTAGAAAGTTCTGAGCTCTAGCCAATTCTGGTTAGGGATGAAATGTTCATTAACATAAACTTTAGGGCTTGTACACAATAGGAAGTAACACGCTAAATGACTTTCCATCATTTCCGTTGTATTGCACCTGAGTTAAATGTGGAGTTTGGGTAAGGAATGCCAAGAGATCAGAGTTCATTTTAATAATGTAGTTAGAAAACATGTCTGGGCCAAATTTAGGGCAGTATTGTTTGGACTTGAGAGATTCTGTTGAGTTTTTTGAGGTACTTTTCAGTCCTTGGCATGAGTTAGAATTGGATATGATAGAATGTCAGGTTTGTTACCTGCTGTAATTTTGAAACCGCAGCAAAGCAGATAGTCCATGTTAATTATTTAGGGTGGGACTTGGTTTGAGATTGTCTGAATTTAGGTATTTGAGTATATGTGACTGCTTGTGAGCAAGACACCTAACCTCCTTTTTGTAGTCAATAGAGATCTGGTAAATAAGTAATTAATATGAGATTTAATCTATAATGAATAACCTCAGAAGTGACTATAATTCTCAGGAGCAGGAGACCCCTTGGTTCATTTCATGGCTAGGAATGGGCTACAGCCATGCAGCAAATAATTGAATCTGTTTGTTCCCCTAGTTCACAATTAAGCTGTCACTTTAGTTGGTCACCAGAACGTTTATCCTTGCACTTTCTAAATTTATAACCTATGCTTGATGTTAAGATAAAGCTCACTGCGTTCATCAGGCACTTAATGCAAACAGCAGTAGAACTAGGTTAGCAGTATTTTTCAGATCACAGGCTGACTACTGTTCAGTTTTCCCTGTTTGCATTAACTTATTTCAGACTCTAATCCTAATAATTTACTTAACATTGGTCCACAAGAGGTAGACATTCACTATGTTTTTATAGACCCTCACAGAGCCAAAGCTAAAAATAAATCGAAAAACCTATTTATACTGAGAATTAACTGCAGATTTTCCTCTCTGAAATTCTAAACCTAAGGCTCTGATCCCAGTCTTCTGCTTGACAGCAATAGACTGTTGGTACTGTCAGCTCTCATAGCTCCCAATAGGACCACTACTTAAAATAAATTGTTGAACCTGTAGAAACACTGTGGGTGAGCCCTCCATTGAGTTCCCAGTCTTAATTCTAATCTCCAGGTTTGCCTCTCTAGGGCTATGGATTGTTCATAGAAGATCTTGACAGTATATGAAGATTTGCAGTCTAAAAAGCAGACTTTATAGTAGAGAATGTAGCATAATATAACATATTTCCAAGGTCTTAATTAGAGAGCTTGTAACAGCAGCCTGGCCAGAATTTCCTTAGTTTGTAAACCCTAACCTTAACATAAACTGAAACTCCAGTCTGTTAGAGACCAAAGTTCATTATGTTCGTTTAAGCCCCAAAGGAACCTGACACAAACTCAGGTTCTGTAACCCTTCTGGTCTCAATATTCTCCAAAACTCTTAACACTGTATTTCCAAACGCCTGCCTATCCCTAGTTTGCACCTTAAAGAATAATGACATTGATGGTTAAAACTCAGCATTTCCCCTAGTTCTCTAAAGAATTAGCTCTGACTGTAGACTGGTAAACCTGCTGGAAGTTACCATCTCCTTTATTGACTCTGGTTCACAAGCCTGTTTTGAAACTCAAATCTTAACCTTCATATTAACCTCAGCCCCAGTCTTATATTTGACTGCAAAGCACTGACCAAAACTCAGCATGTTCCTTCTAATCCTGTCATAAATTTAGGTCAGCTAACTTTTCCCAAATCACTATTAAGCGCAGATCATGAGGCCCTCTCTGTTCAAACTCCTAACTCTATTTCCATCCTGACTTTCCACTTCAGACTCCAGCCAGGAATCTTTCTTCTCTAAAAATGTTAGTTTCAGAACCCCAAAACAAATGCTGTATATTAAACCCTTAGTCTGTTAGTAGTCCTATACATATGCTCTTTGCATGCTTCATGATCAAGATATTCCTCTGGTCCCTTGAAAAGCTAGTCTGTGCTTTGCAGATCACTGTTTGGACTATTTATCCCCATTTTCACAATTACCCTCTGAAGTAATTGTGTTCCCCATTAAGCAGAGAGGAAGAGGAGCAGTCCCAGTCAGAAAGTGAGAACTGCAGAGCTGTGTGCCCTTTGACTGCATCTAATGCTCAAGGCCAGTGGTCAAAGTGGATAAAGATGGCAGATTGACATCTTTATTTCTGCTATTTTTTTGCACCTGAGGGTTTACACTTAATTGTATGGAGCATTTCTGCATGCATAGCAGGGGAGATAATGATAAGCCAGTGCTAGAAAAACAAAAATGGTTTTTATGAGCAGGGAGTCCCTTTGAAAACTTTCCTTCCATGTTTAAAACAGATCATGCTCAAAAAATGGATCAAAAAGATACTAAGAGCTTAAACCATGCTACGGTTCTCTGTGTAGAACACAATTATCAAAGTAGAGAAGGCTTTTTCCAAAGCAATGCTATTTTCTCTCTGATTCTTATTAGAAAAAGGGTAACCTGTATGTGTACTAGCCAAGATGGAGTTAATTTTCTTCCTACCAGCCCACATGGTGCTGAATTTTGGCTTTGTGGGTAAAATGATATTAATAACAGCAACGTTTTGGCTACCTCTGAAGAGTGCTTGCACAGCATCAAGGCTGTCTCTTTTTACCACTCCTTTCCTCCCTCACCCCAAGCAAGTAGGCTGCAGGTGGGCAAGAAGCTGAGGGGAGGGGGGACACGGCCGGGAGAGCTTTCCCAAATAGGCTGAAGGGTCAATCTATATCATATACCACCATGAACAGCTGGGATAGAGGAAGAAAAGTGGCAGTTGCCTTCCAACATGGCCAATGCTCATGGCTGGTCACCAGTCTGACTGTGGAAGGTGGTGAGTGATTGCTTTTGCAGACCTCTTTTCCCTCCTCGCCCCCTCTTTCCTTCACCTGTTGAACATTCTTTACCTTGAGCCACGAGTTTTCTTGCTTTTGGTTTTCCTGTTCTCTCCCCTGTCCTGCTGGAGGAGGGAGTGAGTGGGTGGTGGCTGATGGCTGGGGCCAGCCCACCACAGCATGGTAAAGGCAGGCTGATAACGTGACCAGCTGAGCATGAAATAATGACTCTTTAGATGAGTAAATTGAAACTATTTTCATTTCAGATTATGCTGGTAGACTTGCACTGTGGCTTGCCTGTATTTCATAAGCCTCCTAATAAATGCACGGGTAGCCTATCTCTGGCACTAGTATCTTTTACAAAACATATATCCTAGCATGAATATTTCTATCCAAAGTTATCTGGCAGCTGGATAATTCTTGCGGTCCAGGAGGCTAAGCCATGAAAAGCACAAAATATAACTGGTTTTCATAGTAAAACCTGGTATGGATTTTCACTCCCTGGATCTGTTTTCCATATGTATTTAATTATATATGCTTATTTTAGGGCTTCAGATAAAGTTTTACTGGGTTAACCTCCAGGGCTAAGCAAAAAACAAATGTGTGGGTATTATATATGGGTATAGCTCTGTCTCTTAGCTGGAAGAATTTAGAATTTGACTCATTCCACTATGTCTCAATCATTCCTAATGACTGAAACTGAGAAAGATAAACTGGTGAACAGCAACCACAAGGATGAAAAATATTATTACTACATCATTCTTTTTTAGCTCAGCATTCAGAGCTTTATCACTAAACCTCCCTCTTTTCTTCCTTCCTCACCCCACTTAGACTAGTTGACAAAGATGACAAATTTTAATGACATCTACCTTGTCACATTATTCCAGTCAAACCATGCTTTCTGTTAAGTCATTAATACAATAGATATATGATTGGTTTCATACCTCCCAAAAGGGGAAAATCATAATAACTGAAGAATGATTTTGTAACAAACTCTACAGAAAGAGTTATTAGTACACTAATGACTCAATCTTGACATTTAATATTATTACTTGTTAAAGAATGAATGCTTCTGGATAGGTTTTCTAATTTCTCAAGAATAGATGGCTGGGCTGTGTTATAATCTCACACTGAATCTTGTGAAATTGCTCAGTGATTGTGTTCATAGGATTGCAGCTCTGCACTCTTTGAACGGTAGTGAATGCTCCATAAAATTTGCAAAATTGCCAACCTTGCAATTACAAACCTTTCAGCACAGAAACAAAACAAAAGGTAGCATTTACGGATAACCTGACTGTATCTCTGAAATGTGCAGGAGGAGTTCCAGTTCTAAAAGCTTTTATTTTGTCTTTAAATTCAATTAATCATTTAAATTATGCTTTCAGTAAAGGAAGTTTGCAAACTGTCAAGGACAGAATAACATCATCAGAGACAATAAAATATAATCAGGTAGTAAGAGGACAGTGGTGTTTCAGAAAATATTAACACTTGCTAATGAAGAACCCATTGCATGATTTCAAGCTTGGTAGAAGTAGTGTAAAATTAACTTGCCCTCATGTAAGCATTAACGGTTTATCTTTGGCTCATCATTTGTCAAGGGAAAACAAGATACTCTTCCCTGAGCTTTGTTTGGGTGGAAGATATTCCTGTGCTATGATATTGCTATCAATGTCACAACTAAGCACCAACTGCAGTTTGAACCCTGCATTTAAACATGCAGTCAACATTGAGACGTGCTTTCATAGCTCAGTCTTTCCACTTCAGTTGTTAGACTCCTTAAAGGAGCTTTTGTACAAACTAGGAACTGATGTCCTTGTTGCTATAAAAGACTTCTCCAATACATAACAAAGCATCAACATGCTTCAGTTTGAAATACTGTTTAGAAAAAGGCCATTTCCACTCAAAACACAAATTACCAACAGATTAAATAAGATAAAGTGTGGCGACCACATACAACGTCTTGGTTTGGCCCTGGGTCACTGCCCCAGATACCTATGGCACCTGGTGTCAGCTAGATGAAAGCAAGGAGCAACATAGTTCAAAATGATGCTGAAGCAGGTTCTCTTTTTTTGGGTAGTAAGTACTATGACCCTCCTCTTCTCAACAGAACAGTAGAGCACATGGGCATGGGCGGGTAACATTTGATTGTATCAACACCCATTTGGCCAGGGGTACAAAAATAGTTTCAGGAGCACTGAAGCTAGCACCAAATGTCTGTCATCTTCATACATCACACCATCGTCTCTGCTTAGAAAAGCTGCAATGTTGTGAAAATAGAAGCGTGATGACTTTTTGTGTGCATCAAGACTTCAAAAATGTATAGAAAAGCCAATTTTGAGGGAATAGTTTGAACTATTTAGGGAGAGCACGCTATCCCTATGAGAAAACGCCATGGCAGACCTGACAAACCCTGGAAGATTAAGTCACTGTGGTTTGTGAATTGCCCTATGTGTCGAACGATGATACAGGCACTGCAGTCACCTGCGACGCAAATGGAAAATGAAAGACAAGTTCAAGACAACACTGATACAAAAGACTGTGTAAGTAAACCAAAGCTCCTGACACCACCTGTGCTTAATTCCATCAAAAAGTAAACTGCAAAACTGCTTGTGTGCCATATTTCTCATAATAAGTATATCCTTTAACTTTCATTTTTTCTCTACTATTAGCTCATGTATTAAATGCAGATTAGGAAGAAAACGACAATGTTTCATAGCAGTATTGACTGTATGATCTCCTCTAGTTCATTTATTTGTGCCTGCATATAAAAGAGAGCAAAACAACAGACCTGTAAGTATTAACAAGACCTGAAAAGGTACTCAACTGATAACTCTTCAAATGTTTGCAATGAGAATTTGCATGCATGATGCCTGTCTCTTCTAAAAAGCAAGTAACTTCTGTCATTACAGAAATGAAAGACATTCTTTGAAAGGCTGACTTTGAACTCGGATTCAGAGAAAGTAACAAACCTGTGAGACTCTGCAGGCCTAATTGGTCCTAAGACACATGCTCTCTAATCTTTTATTTCTGACCTGGCTCTGTGCAGAAATCACGATCCATGCCAGATTGTCTTATTTTGTAAGTTGCAGACACAGGAACTGGAACACTACCAGCATCTCACAAGTTAAAATTTGAAATAGAGTTTACAGAAGGGAGTGGAAAAGTGTACCCAAAGTTGTGACATGCAGACCATCAGGGAGGTTTAAAGTGATTGACTGTAACATTTTCTGATATTTTAGCATAAATGAGTGAATTTTCTGGGGCATTTTGTGGCAAGTGCATACATTTCTTGGAGCAGAACTTGGAGCAGAAATCTGTATCAACTGCTTTCAGCCAACTGACTTCTATTTCCCTCTTTCTTCTTAGGAAGGTCCATGTACTTCATGAATTACATGGAGAAGTAACCTCTGCTATTGCCCTTATAGAATATCAGCCAAAATGTCTAGGAAAGATTTGGTTTGACATATGGAAAGATCCCTTCATTATGTATTCTTAATTAATGATTTCCTCTCTTTCTCTCTTGCTAAGCTCAAAGCAATATACATTCAAAACATGTCTGTTGCACTGACTTAATTTTTCTATCTTCTGTGGTAAAGTTCAAGTGCCCAAGATATTTAGCTTGCTTTTAAATTTTAACAAATGTTGAGTATTTTTTTTTTTTATATTTGCTTCTCTTTTTTTTTGCCAGCTTCGCAGAATTCTGTCACTTTCTGATACAGCTGGCATAAATCATAAAAGAGCTATTTATATTTTATTTTTTTTTTTCAGAAATAAACCACTGACGAAAGCTGTGAAGCAAAAAAAAACACCTTAATTTTGAATCCTGGCTTCACAAGTGCAACTAGTGAAAGTGATACAAACCTAAAACCACAGGTATTCAGAGACTTCATTGGAATTACATGCCTTGTGCTTGTCTTCAGGATTTTTTTTTGTTTCTTTTTCTGGATCATAGCATTGTAGATGGAATAATTCACAGGGATCATGCTCCTGTCAGAGCTGTAACCAGTTTGAAAATGCTTATAGTTAGGCTGGGCTCATCGTGATGAAATGTCAAACAAATCTCAATGATAGGTCTCACAATGGAGAAGAGTCTCGCACCCAAGCTTTTAGGCAAATATTCTTTGTCTTTCCTGAATCTTCATTGCTTAAAAGCCTGTGTCATTTTGAAGCTTACTCTGCAATGTGTCAATTTGTTTAAGGAGTTTATTCTTTCAGTTCTGCATTGGATGAAAATTTGCTTGCATCTGTGGAAACGTAAAACTTAAGTAACCAACCTTTTTTTCACAGCTTTCACTTTACTTAATTGGAAAATGCTGCTGTTTGCTTAATTGGAAATGGCAACGTAAAATTTACAAAGGCGATGCAAAGGAATTAAGTGCAAAATCACCACATTAAAATGCTAGCTTGTAGGTGTATTGTAAGCTGCCTTACTACCACAGAAATTAATGTAAAAGTCCTAAATACAAAGAAACTTAACTTTCTACTTATCTAGTATTTAGATAAACTCTGTTGGCCAAAATCAACTATCACATAAGCCATTTCAGATGAAAATAAAGGGAAAATATGAATTGCACTGCACACATTTAGCAGGTCAACATCTAGGTCTGTGTTGATCCCTAAATATCATGCCACAAACAGCTTGTTAAAAATTTAGAATACTTTCCATTGTTTTTTCTCCTTTCCTCTTTTCATATCCTCTTCATCACTCAGCATAGTGAAACAGGTTCACCTTTTCTGTGCCTCTCCATTGAAAGAAATTCTTTTTCATCACGTGCTTCTCACATGACTCTTCCAGACTTAAATTTGCAAATTGCTTCACCAGCCCTCAAAGTCCCCTCAGTTTGGTTGAATCAAGCATTTATGAAAAAAATAAAATACAAAAGGGAGAAAGACTTTCAAAATTTTCAATGTCAGGTGCCAGCTTGTGCTTCTTCAGAAAAACTGTTTCTTTTGAATGGCTAACAGAGATTTTGGTGGAACTGCATCCAAACTTCTAATATGGGGTGCCATTTTTATATTTTATATTTCTTTTGTTTTTCAGCTTCTGCTGTCATGCAATTTTTACGAAATGGTTCACAGAACTCCTTGAAACATAATTCTTTTGCCACTTCCCTGAAATCTTAGCCATATGTCTCCCAGTAAATAGCAGTATTTCAATCACAACATCAGATTACTATTAAACCCCATACTGCATAATTCATGTTTTCCTAGGTACATGAAGCAAAAGGCTTTGGGGGCAATAATAGAGGTGTTGATAGAAAGTTTTTTGCTTTCCATCCTTTTATGTTTCTAGAGAAACAAATTCCACTGGAGTTTACAAGTGAACTATTAATGAAAATGCTTACACAGAGCAACAGAAGAAAAATCTGCTCCCCATTGAACAGAAACAATAACAGCATCCTAGATAAGAGAGTCAAATACACAAGTATTTACTAACCCAATATGTACATTTGTGAAGAAAATAACAATATAAAATCTCTCTTTTTATGCTGTGCTGAAGACCTGGATTACTCAGAAATCCTCACTTAGCAGAAGGTCCTTCTCTGGAGGCTTGTATCTGTTGGCTGCAGACAAGCTGGCTGCCTCCAAAATTCTGCTGCTCTCAAATAAAAGCATTGAAAGAGATTGTGCACCTTGGTGCTAAATAAGCAGAGCTGGGCAGATATCTCAGGATGAAGGTATTAGAAGAACAGAAGAAAAATGTGCACGTCTACATGGCATTGTATACCAAACAACAGAAGTTTTTGGCAATTGTCTAACTACAATGCTAGCCAGACCCAAAAGCACAATAGCAGGAGGATATTAGTTGTGGACTATAATTTAATGCAGAAGCTCAGTAATTTTCCAGAAACCTTCCACGAAACAGAAGTTGGGTCAGATATTTGTTTACATCATTACAGGAGAGTTGCATTTATTTCAGGAATACCTTTTTTCCTGCAGGAAAGAATGAAGTCTGGCCAAAGCTGAACACTACTTTCTTTTAATGATGCAAAGAGAGAAATCACATCTTTCCAATGGCAGTCTGAAAATGAGAGTTCCCCATAAGTTCAAAATAATTAATGAGAGCATACTGCAGTTAGACAATGAGGAGTCTGGTATAAGGCAACCAGATTACTGTAATCTATATAGCTGATTCTAGTGCAGGTCTAAAAGATTTTGTGACATTTAAGAAGAAATATAACGACTTATTCTACCTAATGGTCTGGTAAATCGCAAATACTCCTCTCTGTAGCTATTTGTCCCCATGAAAAGAAATTGTCAAATGGAACTCTTGATGACAGAGGACAGCAGATGATAATTTCATAACATTTTATATTTGCTGTGCATAGGAAGCATACATTTACCAGCAATTCATTGCAGTTGTTCTTAGGATTTCAGTGCAAAAAAATGACATCATGATGGCAATTGTTCTTGGTTTTTTGCATGGTTTTATTCCTGACTTCCCCTAGTACACACTGGGGACTGGGTTATTATTGTGCTCTAACAGGGGACAAGAAAGGACGACTCAACTTTTCTCTTAAAATGATTTCCTGCTTTCCTGAGAAGAAGCCAAAAGGATCAGGCTCTTTTGAACTGGTTGTCATATTGATTCAATTATCACTTCCTGGGCCATGCTGTGGGCTGAACAATGGAGCTACACAGCTTTGATTTCTCACCAGCTCAGCTGGCTGAATGTTTCCAGTGATTTTAGCACTGCGATGAACAAGCACCCAAGTAAACTGAAGTGTTGTTCTAGCTCTCTTAGGACTGTTCTTCTGCTCAGAACCATCGCAGTATGTTGTGCAAAAGCGTTGTCCTTTCTTATGCCATCTGGGGATTCCCAAATGCTGACTAAACTGGCAGCTGCCTACATACAGCAGATGTAAAATCTTTCTATACTGATCTAGCAGGAAAGGGGAATTTAACTGGAACTAAGAATTTTATGGCTTTTATTTGTTTGTTCTCACTCAGTGGTTCAGCTCAGGCCGTACTTTGGAAAAACAATCCAAACTTCCTGGGTTATATTCAGGCCACATTTGTACTTCAGATATTTTGAATTGATGTTTTTCTGTCCCTTAGGCCAGATTATCTGACCACTTTCCAACAAAACAGCCAATTCGGGATGGTCTTGTTGGCATGAAGATTAGGGCAGAAAGTTGTTTGTTTCCTTTCACTGGGTACAATTGGCTAAACTATATTTATACCTGATGAATATGGGAAGCAGAAGTGAGCTCTAATACACTATGTTAGGCTGTTAAGAAACCATTCTAAATTAGGGCAGCTCTAAGGCTTAGGTTATATTCAGACCAACTTTAAGTGGCAAACTAAACTGTATGTAATATACCTATATATACACACAATATAGCATGCAGTATAGCAATATGTATTGCAATAGAGCATAATATAAGTGATTATTAATTTATTTGGGAACAAGTGGATTTAGGCTGAGGAGAGATTCTGGCTCAGTGCACTGTACATTACAGGAGTCAGCCATGGGATGAATTCTGCTGGGTAGCCGCAGCACTTCAAGTCCTGTATCTTTTGTGTCTTTAATGCCTGACTTTTATATAGAATTGCTGCAACATCGTTGGGTTGCATTTATTCACTCTAATACATCTGATTTTGCAGTCAAATACTCTGCCCTTATTTCATTACTTTTAAAAATAAGAAACTTTATTGGGTTTAATTTGTGGACAGTAATCAGCTTCTAACCAGCACCACCACACTATAAAAATTTGCTGAAGAATTGGCATCTGGGTCAAGTGTTAATAAATATATTGAATTAGCAGATAAGGACTCTGGCAGTAACTGTGCTGACCTGTCCCTGACCAACCTGTTCCTCTGATCTTTCCCTATCTTTTTGTATACTTAGTAAACTCATTGTGCTACTTTTGCCTTATATTAACTCTTTCTTTCTCTCCTCTCCCCCCTTGTTTTTCTTTTATAGTTGGAACATCTGTTTTCATGTTTCCTGTCTTTTCAAATTGTCTTCTGTGTCTTTGGCCTAATGGCAAATAGGTTACTGGCAAGGAGAAAACCCCCAAACCCTGGAACCTACACAGCTGTGCACTGCATTTAGGAAAGGATGACTTTGGCATTGGTGGTTTAGGCTAAGTGAAGCTTTATAAATGGTATGTGAGTCTTCTATGACTGTAGCCTTAAATTTCCACTTCTAAAATATTCATTGCAATGGATTACTCGCCTCCATATGAAATTCTCTGGAGTAGCCCTTCACGTTTTCAAGTTGGACTTATGTTATACTGCTTTGAAATTAGTAATACTTTTATTTCCCTGTGGTAATGGTTTTTAGATATTCAATAACCTTAAGAGGAAATTATTATAGGAAAATTATGTATGGATATACTCTTGAGAGCTTAAAATGATTGAGATTATTAGAATGGAAAGAAAGGCTATATAAGACACATGAAAAGAATAGCCAATACCAATAAAGGCTTTCTACATGATTTATATTCTTTTAATTTAATCCAGAGATTTCTTTAACAGTTAACATAATTAAAAGACTAAGCCGTTCATCATAAGTTTTGCATTTATTTTTCTTTTGCTGATTAATGTATATGTATATGTGTATGTATATAAAAGTGCTAATAAAGTAAATCCAAGGAACTTACTACTATATTTGTCTTCATAATGCCCTCCTTGACTGTTCCATGATTGACGTAGAAGAGCAATGAACTTTGGCTGTGCTGTCACATGTACAAGATAGCAGTCATTCAAAAACAGTCAAAACTTCTGAAATCAGAAATCTTTAATGTGAATATTCTGTGAGACTTTAAGAAACCTTCCAACTACAGTGTTTACATTTATGTTGCTTTTTTCACAAGTAGTCTGATAAATTAATCCAGTTTCAGGAAAATTTTCTGGAGGGGTGACTTCTAAGGAAGAACTACAAAATATTTTTAAACAGGGAAGTTTATTCTTTGTGACTGTAAATATTCATGCCTGACTAAGCTCAGTATACTCATCCAGGAATGGGGCATTACCATAGCATGTGATCTATTTGCTGAATCATCTCAGGTTCAGCTATTCCATGGTGAACATTTGTATAATTATATAAAATACTGACTTGTGTCTGTTTAAAATACTAAGTGAATCATTTCAAATTCAGTTTGAGGAACTCAAGAGGTTTGCTTGAGTTTGTTAATTTTATTACTGAAGTTTGCTTCCTGCATGGTGGACCTTGCCTTAGGAAAAAAACATATTGGGAAAGACCAGGTACCTTTGGTAAGCAAGAATCTGGAATGAGAAATATTTTCCTACTCATGTTCCCATGAATACAAATCATGGGGCAATACAAGTGGGAAAGGACTTCAGGAGCTCTCTTGCCCAAACTCCTGCTCAGAGCTGAGCCAGCTCAGAGATCAATCCCATTGTTTCAGGGGTTTGTCCAGCCTGGCATTGAAAACTTCCAGGGGTAAAACCACCATAAGCTCTCTGGGCACTCTGTTCTGCTGCTCAACTCTCTTCCTGACCATTCTTTTTTTAATTCGATGTTATGTCTAGGTGAATATCTCTCTGAAGTGTCTCATTTTATGCCCATTTCCTCTCAGCCTCCTACTATGCGCAACTTGACACAAAACTGTGAAGAGCCAGAAACTGTCTTCTCAATAACTTCCCCATAAGCCCTATCAGGCTGCTGTCAGGGACCCTGGAACCCAGTTGCCCAGGGCCTCATCGAGCTTCGCCTTGAATATTTCCAGGGAAGAGGCCTCAACCACCGCCCTGGGCAACATGTTCCAGTGTTCTACCACCCTCAGAATTTTTTTCTAATATTCAACTTAAATCTACCCTTCTCCAACTTAAGTCCACTGCCCCTCATCCTATCTCAGCAGGCCTTTGTGAACAGACCCTCCCCAGGGGGGAAGGTTCCACTTATCTGTACTACACTATCCCAACTTTGATACAAGAATATAGAGACATGGTGCCAAAAGCCTCACTAGAGTTGAAGTAAGAGACATCCACTGCTCTTCCTTCATCTACAAACCCAATCACATCTACTCAAAGATGTACATTTTACTTCAGTTCTGTAA
Source organism: Pedionomus torquatus (assembly GCA_013398155.1). Taxonomy (NCBI): domain Eukaryota; kingdom Metazoa; phylum Chordata; class Aves; order Charadriiformes; family Pedionomidae; genus Pedionomus; species Pedionomus torquatus. The sequence continues at coordinate 45,828 of VZRU01021369.1, read as the reverse complement.
CATGCCTTCATAAAGATCAGAGTAGTATCAACCTTATACACTTAAATTAGAAATAAATCTGTTGAAATGTTGTTGGATGTCAGTGATAATTAAAAATGCAGGTCTTGATTTTGTGCAAATTGATACTTTTGCCAGCTGAAGCATGAGTTCAAAATATTTAGCATTCCATTATTAGCTATACACATTAATAGGATGCTGGTTGCCTCTTCCTCTTTTCCTGTTGTTCCAATTAGACACACACAGGTTTAACATATTTGTACAAGCAGTTTTTAAGCTCTCAATGAATTAGACATGGTGTTACATTAATTTCTGCTGTAACTGAATTGAGATAAATATCACGAAGTGGTATGATTTCATAGACAATAATGGAGTTGTATTAACTGTGAATTTCAAGCATGTTTTTCCCCCGCTTCATTTTACTGTTTTAGATACAATTCCTTGACAATATTTTTGTGTGCTGCATATAAAAGACTTACTGTGCACAAATATATATATGTGCACACATATAGGAGGAACACTTCTCCAGAGTCAAGTTATGTTAAAAAACTTGACCTGAAGTTCAGCCCTGTCTCAGATGAAGCTACTACATTTAGAAGACCACACAAAAACGTATGCCATGGTTTTTGGTTGTGACCTTTGGAGAAATAATACCAGTAATGGTTTCTGAAGTGTGCTCTACTGTAATTCAAGATAGATGGATTTAAATATTATTTCATTAGATAGCATTCATTGGGACACTTGTTTTTCAGTTCAGGCGTTCATCAGTAAATTTTGCTACCAGGTATTCTCCTGCTGGAAACTGCAATCTCTTTCTCCCACTCTCTTAAAATTTGGAGCCTTCCATTGTTTTATTTTTCTTCCCCAAAGTGTAAAACTCTGTGTTTCGTAGCTTTGTTGACAGATTTACTGAGCTGGAGGACGTCCTTGGTGATCAAAGTAATGTTGCAAGTTTTTCGCTTCAACAATTATTTTGTAGTTTTGTAAAGTATAGCACAGCTCATAATGTACACACAGTATCCCTCACCCAGGTTATCTATTGATTCTTTTGTTGTACCAAACAAAATAAAAATGAAGTTGATGTTGACTGCTCTAGGCTGAACATTTATTTTCTTTTATTCATCTTAAAATGGAGAAACTTCTTGAGTTTTTTTTCTTCTTAGATATATTCATCTGTCTCTTTGAGACATTATGCTACTAACAAATATTTTCTTCCTACTTTTTATATGTGATTGGGACTTCTCAAGACAAGGACTTTAAAATTGAGTGTGTTGCAACACAACATGATCAGTATGACCTTGTCCACACCACAGAGTCTTTCTAGCCAGGATGTATTTGAGAAAGAGGAGTTGAGGGAAGACCCATCAGTCAGCATTTTATTCTCTCTTCATCAGCAACAAAATGTGCTGACTTTAAAGGATCATTCAGAATCCATCCTTTTGCAATCTTTGTGGTGGGTGCAATTGCTCATCTGAATGGATGTGGCAGGTTACCAGGAAAGCAAGTTCAAGTATTTTCTTAAGGATTGGATTTGAAGAAGAAATTAATACTCTTTCTGGGGAGTTGATGTGACTATTAGAGTTATTCTTTCTGTAGAGACAGTGATTAATTCACTGTGCTACTTGGGCTCATAATAGATGACCGTTATTTTGGCCTCAATGGGGAATTGTGGCAGACCTCACGGCAGATTCTCACTGTGTTTTGCTTAAGCCACACCTCTGCTTTATGTAGTCACTCTCAGGACTATGATAAAGGCCCTGATGACCCATAGAGAGAGAAGGAGCCAGTGAAGAAGTTCTAATGAAGTAGCTTTATTTCTCCAGCATTCAGGAGAGCTACCTGCTTCCGAATAAGCAAGGGCTTACCCATTACGTTCTGTGAACTATCCCAGAGAACTTATTGTTTCTCAGGCCAGCCTACAGTAACCAGTCCTTCTGGCTTGTCTCCAGTACTATCTAGAAAGATTTCTTCCTCCAGCAAGACTTCCCAATGTGATTTACAGCCCAATCTGGCCATTCAGACAGATATTCAGTCTCCTGAGTAATACAGAAAAAACCCTGTCTCCTTTATTCAATCTAACCTCT
>VZRU01021369.1:22425-40761 GCA_013398155.1 Pedionomus torquatus | reverse complement strand
GGGCATCTCCTCTAGGGCGGTCTTCTCCATGGGCTCCTCCAGTACAGAGCTCCTCCTGCCCCTCTGGCCTCACTGCTTTTTTTTCTGATTCCTAAATATGTTTCCATGAAGTCACTACAACCTCTGACTGGTTCAGAGGCAGCACCAACTCCATTGTTGGGTTCAGCTGTGTCCTACAATGGGTCCACTTTGGACGCAACTAGAACATGGCTATGTCTGGCATAGGGTTGTCCCTGACCTCCTCCCCCAACCTTACCATTTACACCATTTATAACACATTAGCAACATTATTGCAGAACATTAATTCCATTGTTAGGAATACAAGCGTTTGGAAAACAAATTACCTGCTTGTGAAAAGTGCGAGGCAGCGGTTGCCTTCTGTTCTCCTCATGAATAAATTTTGACCCACAGAGAACAATGTGCCAGAACATGACTCCCAATTGATTTGGTACCTTACAAAGCCTTATGCAGTGCACTAATCTTCAGCATTGGCCCTGCAGTCCATGAGGGCCTAGAACATGGGTGGAGGAGCTTGGTCTTAATGAACTGGAGACACAAGATGGTCTGCAGAGCTCAAAACCTGGCTTCACTGCCAGACAAACCTGATTAGCCTGACGGGCACCAGCAGTAGATGTATTTTGTTCCCCTCTAGTATTAAGTCAGTGTACAACAATATTAAATCTCCCCTTGATCTGAAGGTTGCAAAGTTTAGTCCCTAAGCTATTGGTGCAGGTTGAAGTTACTGGCAGGAGAAACTGGTGTAACTAATCTCATCAGCGTGTGTATAAATGAATTTTTTGAGCAGTTATGCTATCAAAACTGCTCTTATACCAACTCAGTCATTCATGCTGCACAGACAAAAAGTACCTCCCATCAGCTAAAAAGACTTGCAGTGCAAAAACTGAGTCCGAGACCATGTATTTTCTCAAGATGCTGAGAGACCGAGTCTCCACCAGAATAATCAACTGATGAAATAATTAGCAAAATTAGCTCTTTTAGATCACAATCAAACATTCACTCAAGCCTCGAGGATTCACTGAGTCAGCGTAGGTAAGACAGAACAGACTGTGTAATGAGCAGCGCATGGGGAGTGGGATCAGCTGCATCTTGGTCCTGGGCTCCAAAGGAGCAGGTGGAGTAATGGTGGGCAGCTTTTTGGTATAGGTTCAGACCAGTGTGTGTGTGCCACCGAGAGACACTTTTGTTGCTCTGTCCCATCAGCTGATGCAGAAGAGAGTAAGAAGAGGCTCCTTGAAAAATTAGCTTCAGAGTAACTGAATTTAGGGAAATTAATTTTATGGATGATGAGAAGGAAATAGCTTCTTTCTTTTTTTTTTCTTTTTTTTTTTTTTTTTCCCTCAAATCCCAGCCACTTAATTCATTGGAGAAGATGAGGTCTCCTGCTAACAGCCAGTATGTGGAGCAGCAAAGTACTGCTGAAATCTGAGGGAGGCTGGAGTGACCTGTCTGCATTGCTGTGATGGACAGCAAACTAGACTTTTCATATTCTTTCCTCTTCTGAAAGATGCTTATATTCGAACAGACCTCCCAATAATGAACAGTCCTGTGGTGGCACCAGAGAGAAAAAAAGAAAAAAAAAAAAAAGTGGATGTGAATTCAAAGGAATAGTGTCTGTGAAAAATTCCTCCTTCCAAACACTTATTAAAAATAAGGATTGAAAAGTTGAATTCCATCAATGTCCGTATCTTTAAGTGGATGTTACTGGATCTGCACTTAGAAACTTTATTACCTTTGTGTTAAGGTTAGATTAAGGGGTTCTTCACCTCAAACTTTCCCCTCAAAATAAATAAAACGTCTCCTATCAAAAAAAAAGGAGGTGGCTTGTTAATGTGAGTCAAATTCTGCACATACTTAACTGAAGTTTTTGTTCATAAACACTTTTTTATACAATGAAAACCTGTAGACAAAGATTAAGCAGGAAGACCAAGCAATAAAAATTAAGGCTATTGGTCTAAATCAAACTTGACTTAGGATTGAGGAGTAAATACCTCAATTTAATTTTTAATTACCTTTCCATTGAAACGAATAACTAGAAAATAAGAATTATAATATTATGCATCATAAAGCAGAATTCAGTCCAGAGCTCCCTTGCCAGTTAGCTTGTTTTGTCCATGACATGTACTCTTGAGGTGCGATGACATTATTCCAGTTTTGTGGCATTTTAGAATCACTTCATACTTTCTCTGAGCATGAGCTCAGTGGGTGCAAAGCAGAAAAGAATGAGCTCGAAGACGTCTTCTCTGCTGCCAGGCAGGAGACTTAACAAGAGACACCCGACTTGGGAATGCGAGATGCCTGTCTAAATAATTGACAACTACAATGAAGTGAGGGCAAAAGTCATTCCCAACCAGACTATATTTAAAACTGCTAACCTGAGCAGGAAACGTGTCTGAGATTCATCTTAAAAACCCTGCTGTGCGTTTCCAGCTTCAGTGCATTTCCAGCTCCAGCGCATTTTCAAAGAGGAGATTTACTGAGACAGTTGCTGCACAAAATTAGCTATGAGGAAAGTTAGATTGTACTGATGAATGCAAAATATACTATTGTCATGGACAAAGTGATTAACTTCACTCACAAGAGAGAAGTAGTGAAATATTTATTAAGGTGAAACAGTGATTTAACCCAATTAGTAATAGATGTGACAGTGTTTTACAAGATTTGATGGCAAGGTAAGCTTGATTATTTACCTCATAAAGGACAGGGTCAGACAAGCTGTCAGGGAGACCCTTCTGTTGAGTCATAAGGTTCAGAAAGGACTCCCTTGTTTTCTAAACTCCTTCTCAGAGAGGAATCGAAGTGCGGCTGGATCCAATCCTACTCCCAGACTTAGTCAATGGTTTATGTTTGAAGGATTACATACACACACTCAATCCCTTATATTACTTACTAAGATTTCAAAGTTTAGCATGCTATTAGTCACTTCCCAAGAATCTGTTGTAGCAAGGAATCTCTCAGTCTTGAGGAGTAGAACCTTAAGTGAGCACCCTCACAAAAGGGGAGATCCTGGCGTGCAGCTTGCTGTCATACCGCAGAGCTCAGGGGGCTCTTTGGCTGTCCACTATTCATACAGTAAGATAATTGACCCATAGTCATATTCTCATGGGAACAAAATATCTAGGTTCCCACTCCAGACAGTGTTTTGGCTGTGTTGCCAGCCATCCCCCAAAGTTCAGGTACAACTTACAGCAACTGATGTTGTGATGGCCATGATGACCATGGCCTGAGCAGGAGCTGAGTTGGGGGGGAAGAGGGGAACAAACAGGGAGAGCACACCACCACGAATATGGTTACATGACGGCAAAGCTAACACAGAAAGCATCTGCTAGAAGTCACAAAAGTTCTAGCTGGGTGTACGCGTTTAAAAGAAGTAGTTGCATTTGTGGTCTGAGGCTGCGCTTTGCTCAGAGACTTTTCAAGAGCTAGGCTAGCTGTGGCTATAATGTTAATTTCCCGTCAACGCACAGGCAGAAGGAACAAGACCATTTATCCAAAGGGTCTGGTGGCTGTGTGCCAAACCACTGAGTGGGCACCAAGCTCAGGGGTCAAATTCTTCACCGCGTGAGGATGCCCTGCTCCTGCCAAACTCAGTGGGAGCAGCATGCCTACACTGAAGGCAGAATGTTTGACAAAGAAACAAAGATATATTTCGGCAGAGAAATCTTTGTTGTGTTTTATACCAGTATTGTTTGGTTTTACTTTTTTTTTATAAGCCTGCAAAGCTGCGGGATATTGAGAAAATAGATACTGGATGAAATCCCGGTTCCACTGAAGTCATTGGGAAAATTCCTATTGACTTCCCCAGGGTCAGCTTCCATCTACAGCTTGGTCCCTTGTGTATTCTTTCTTGGTGACACCCAAATAAAATGTGCTTTGCTTACAAATCGAAACATGGTTTGTTTGGGTTTTTTTAAGCTACTAGCTCTTTAGCTCTTTCAGCTCAGCATGGTAGCTGAAATGCAAGCTGTGCTCTTCCCTGCATCTCCTGTTATTACCTGTCATAAAGAATCCACAATTAGGGTTTAGCTGGCAATTTCATTGCTGATACACGAGGCAGATGAAAATCCAGATTGTTCTTTCAAAACTGTTTATGTTGCTGACATAATAGCTTTTTGTGGTGGTGTTGGGATAGTAAGCAGGTATGGATCTCCATCCGCATTGCCAGATCAGCAGCCCAACAAAAACAGTGGGATGGACTCCCACCTAGTAGAAAAATAATATACTCCACAATGTTGCTATCATTTAATTTCTACAATCCCATAGCTGGGTTTAGCACAGCAGCTATTCCAGTGTTCCTGACCTCTGCAGGTGTTTTTTGAATTACTTCAGTGACACCAGGGCCAAGCCTGTAATAATTGACACCAGTACCTGCAGACACAGAGGAAGAAGCTGGTCACTTCTAAAAGACCCACAGAATCAAAGAATGGCAGGGGTTGGAAGGGACCTTTGGAGATCATCTAGTCAACCCCATGTCAAAGTAAGGTCACCCAGAGCAGGTTGGACAGGAAAGCATCCAGGTGGGCTTTGAATATCTCCAGAGAAGGAGAGTCCACACCTTCTCTGGGCAGCCTGTTCCAGTGCTCTGCCACCCTCAAAGTAAATAAGTATTTCCTCATGTTGCGATGGGATTTTCTGTGTTCCAGTTTGTGTCCATTGCCCCTTGTCTTGTCACTAAGCACCACTGAAAAGTGTCTGCCTCCATCCTCTTGACACCTTCTCTTTAGATATGTATAAGCATTGATGAGATCCCCTCTCAACCTTCTCTTCTCCAGGCTAAACAGACTCAGGTCTCTCTCTCAGCTCTCAGATGGATGGTTTAAAATGTTATTTCAAACAAATGTGACTTTAATGAACTCCAGTAGAAGAGAAATATTCATAGATGTGAGCATTTCCGTAATACCACAGCAATCTGTTGAGAAACCTCTGTTTTGCCTACTGAAGAGCAAGCAATGGAAGACAAGAGGGGATGAATAAGGGAAAACACAGGACGTTAGAAGTATAAAAAGGACTATTTTTCTTTTGCAGATTGATCACTGGAGCATGAAATGTCTTGTACCTGACTTAGGAGTTTAAGTCAGGCAATTTCTTTATACATGGAAAACATTAGCTTTCAAGTTGTGTGCAGGGCAGACAAACTAGTTGGCCCACACCTTTGTACCTGTTGAAGATGACTAGTATGTTGATTACTAATAATGTTGATAACTTGAGATGAGTGTCAGAAACCTTGTATTCCTTCCTGTGAGAAATGCTTCTAACTTGATTTCTGTCCTGTTGGAAAAAAATCAAGTTGAAATGCTTCCTTTTGCCACAGAATGTCAACATCAAGTTAATAGTTATTATTATACATAGAATAATTTCACATCAATCCACAAGAAATGGAAAACAAAATGACTAAGAGGAAATAAAACAAATCTTTTACATTTTTTTAATTAAAAGTTATTGAAATCAAGACATTCCCATGCAATTCCTATTTTCTTGAAAGAATGATGCTCTTAAAATTGCTTGACCCTATCTATTTATAAATATTGTTTGTACTGCTCTTCCCATTTGTAGGGGTATTTTGGGGGTTTTATTTTGCATTACTGCTCAAATAATTTCAAATTGTGATTTTTGCTTATATAGTAACATGAAGAATTGAAGCCAGCGACATCTATTAAAATAGCCTGTGTCCGAGATTTTACTGTACTCACCTCATCCTGAGGCATTTTTCTGTGATCTCTTTGAATTAATTGAATTTGAAAAATGCTGTTCTGGAGCTAAAATACACTGAATAATAGTTGGTTGTTTTGGAAACCGAATAACAAGAAATAACTTCAGCCTTTTTTGTCAAGCTACTAATTGTTTTGTTTATTTAAATTAAGAAAACTGTATGCCTACAGACATGTTATGAATTCTCAAGATTATGCAGCGTTCTCTCTGCCCAGCAGCAAGGATTAAAAGAAATCTGTAATTAATGTTTCTCTTCGCATACTTTTGTAAACGAAGAGGAAAAAATTTAAGCCAAAAAAAGTACTCCTTTATTTCCCAAAAAGGAAAGGCTGATTTAATGGCTCTTCAGTTAATTGGAGGCCCTTATCCTGCTTGAAAGGAGGGTGGAAGTCAGGGACACAGCCTGTCCTCAAAAGCTGGAGCGCTCATCATGAACCAACTCACAAGGAAACATTACTTAGATCCAATAAACAGTTGGGGACCTTACTTTTAATGAGGATACTCTCTTGCTGACAGGCTCAGGGCTGAAGCATCATTTTCTCTGTCCAAAACCACAGAATATTGTGCCTTGAGCAGACATCACAGCAAAGCCCTACTGACTCAGACCTGGAGTGACAATGGCACTTACCGCTTTCCTCTATGTGAACAAGTGGCACTGGAGCAGGCACAGTGCTGACGTGTAACAAGAACCAGCCTCCGAGAAGGGCATGTTCTAAATCGAATCGGACAAAAAGGAAAGCACAAGGATTATTTCTGTCTTACAAATGGGAATTGCAGTATGAAAACAAGAGCTTTGTGAGTGGGCTCTCATGGTCTCCATGTGCATAAATACCTGAAGGGACAGTGCAAAGATGACAGAGCCAGGCTCTTTTTAAAGAGCATAGAATTGTTGGAACGAGTCCAGCGGAGAGCCACGAAGATGATTAGAGGGATGGAGCACCTCTCCTATGAGGACAGGCTGAGAGAGCTGGGGCTGTTCCTCCTGGAGAAGACCAGGCTCCAGGGAGACCTTAGAACTACCTTACTGTATCTGAAGGGAGCCCCAGGAGAGCAGGAGAGGGGCTCTTTGTCAGGAAGTGTAGTGACAGGACAAGGGGTAACGGTTTTAAACTGGAAGAAGGGCGACTTAGATTGGATATTAGGAAAAAATTCTTTACCGTGAGGGTGGTGAGGCACTGGAACAGGTTGCCCAGAGAAGCTGTGGCTGCCCCATCCCTGGAAGTATTTAAGGCCATGCTTGATAGGGCTTTGAGCAACCTGGTCTGGTGGGAAGTGTCCCTGCCCATGGCAGGGGGGTTGGAACTCCATGATCTTCAAGGTCCCTTCCAACTCTAACCATTCTATGATTCTATAATTCTATGATTCTATGATTCTTTTCCGTGCTGCCCAGTGGCAAGAGAAGAGGCGTAAGCTGAAACACAGGAGGCTCTGTCTGAACATCAGGAAACACTATTTTTACAGTGAGGTTGACTGAGCACTGGCACAGGTTACCCAGGGAAGTTGTGGGCTTTCCATCCTTGGAGATATTCAAAAGTTGTTTGAACATCATCCCAGGAAAACAGCTCTAGGTGTCACTGTAAGCACGGGAAGGGGCGTGAGAAGGGCTCTTGGACCAGATCACCTCCAGAGATAGCTTCCAACCTCAACCATCCTGCCATTTTGTGATTCTGTCTCATCAGAAAATCTGGAAACTGACCCTGCCACTTGCTCACCCTCAATCTATTGGTGTAGTAAAACCCCTTACTCTGTGCCTTTGAGCCTAAGGTCTTTGTGAAACAGTTTATTCACTCATTTTTATGTTATTTCCAGGGAACAACAGATTCTTATATAATATACTCCATGACTTAATGAGAAGCAAATATTCTGATTCTTAGATCTCTTTATGCAGCTGTGGAGATGCAGGGGTTGTACGTGAACGTTTGCTGTAGAAATGACTTACCTTGTCACAGAAGCGTTTCCTCTCCTTTTCAACACGTGCTGATGGCACACTAGTTTCAGTCACATGGTGATTATAGTGATATAACGGAATACAAAGTATATCTGGATGGGGCTTGTTTTATTTAACTTTAAATGTGACTGTTAATTTGGCTTATTAAATTTGTGGCATATTTCACTAGCCTTGCAGATTTTACTCTGGTGAATGTTTCCTGAGGTCTCTTCAAGCTGTGATGTGCTATTTTCTTCTTTATCACTATGTGGAGAGGGCCATATACAAATAGCTTAGCTGCCTTTGCATGCTAGGAAAATTTCAGAAAAGGCTTTGTTTAGGAGACATCCTAAACAAGAACACCTTTTGGTTGACATATATAAATTATTTGAATGTCTAACAGGGGCAATCGCTGCCTTCTCTGAAGGTGCAACTATTCTTTCTAAATCAGAAACCAGGAGGAACATTAAAAAATTTGAAGCAATGCTAAAGCAACATAAATAATATAAAAAGATGGTCTCCTGCAAACAACGTGCACTTTTTCCTATATTCTTCAAATTCCATATCTTGGTATGTAATATGTATCTACAGTGAGGGGAACCATAAATGAAATGAGTGACAAGACAATCTTCTAGGGGTGATGGTTTTCCCTGGGGTACTGCAGCTCTGAGAAATAGCTGACTAATAAAAAGTTGTATGTGATGTGGCAGCAGAAAGCAAACTTAAAAACTGTAATTATTCTGTAGTTAAATATGAGTGCAGGTGGCTTTTATTCATATTGGTTCCCACAGGATAGATTCTTGAATGATAATTCATTAGTCCACACCCACCAGATTTAAAAAAGTTAGAGCACTCAATGCTTAATTCTAATGTCTTTTAAGTCTGTAAATAACAGAAATTTATTTTTTTATATGTTGAATTCCATTTGATCACATGAGCTGGGAACCAATTAAAATATGCCTATTTCAGTGGTGTTTTTTCTTTTCCTTCCAAATCAAATGTCATGGAAGAATAAGGTACTGTTCTTTTTCAAGTGCTGTTGAAGGGAGGTGAGGAACCATGGCCAGAGGGAAAATATATTTTCTTTTTATTATATTTCAGCGACCATTCCTTTTTTTCTCCAATTTTTTTTTTTCTTAAAATTATCTATCTCTGAACTGTCACCATTGTTCATGTAGGCATCTTGCAGGCATGGCACAATTTACAGTGCATTTTAATTTCATTTTCATAATAAATTTAAAATATCTTTTTAATAATTATGTGTATATTTAGCATTTCATTTTCAAAAAGAACTGACTGTTTGGGGGTTATTTAATGAGGATTAAAAATTAATTTCTGAGAAAAATATACAGCTCAACTTCTTTAAAAATTACTCCTAATACACTTGAGACAAAAGGCTCATATCAAATGTACAAAAAGGGAAACATCCTGAAATGGCTGGCAAGTCTTAAAAATAGTTTCCACTTTTCTTTTGTTTTATGGTAGTGTTAGAAGAGGCAAAAGATGGAAAGCATCATCAGTGACTTCTGTGGGTCTGGTTTAAATGGAAAGCTTGGAACCATGGTGAGGGAAATCATGCTGTTGTAAGAGACAACCTGTTCGGGCCCAATGAAGGAAGAAATGTGAAAAGCAACTGGCAATGCAGTCTCCTAGAGATGGCTGAGATGGCTTTGAAAGAAAATGCCAGTCCCATGAAGATAAGCTGTTCTGTTTCATCAGCAGCCACAGAGCTCCAAGAAGCACGTTAAGGAAAGCGTGAGAGAATCCGGGGAGGCTTTTAAAATACACACTTCCTAGACTACTGTTGTTTTATTTCAAGATGCTTTGAGATTCTCTCTACACACACAAAAAAAATAACCAACCCTCAAAAATAATCATGCAGTAATAAACAGTTTTTAAAGTGGTTTGGTGTAATTATCATATGGAGAGAGAACACACAATGTCAAAAAGATGTATCAGGAACACATGCTGGGGAACGAGCTTTGAATCAGAAACCGAAACACAGCTCTGTGATCACCTTTTCAAGACTGAAAGCTCTAAGCAGAAGTGAAAATACTATTGCAGTATGACTGTGTTAGAAATTATTACAAAATCAGCCTTTACTATTAGCCAGCACTCACTGTTCCGCTAGTTGGGAAGGTATGGGATTTTTTTTTTTTGATTGCTCAACTACAGTAATTGCTGCCAGATGGATGCAATTTTAAGATCATTATTTGTAATCCTTCCTGCGCCCTCAGTATTTTATCTTGAAACAATCGCAATTAAGATGTTCCACAGCAGTGGGTTGTTTTTATTTTTTTGCTGAGACATGTTCTTTTCTTGCTCACCCAGGTTAAAAATGCTACTAAATTAATCATTGTACAATTTAGCTAAGGAATATAGCTTTGTTGATATACTGTTCTTTTTAACATTTAATTAGAAAGAGTCAGAGAGCTGATTAGCAGTACAGTATGACAGCACAGACCATTAAGACTCAGATGCCAACCCAAGTGCCCTGTCTTGTTCCACCATGGGCAGGTGGCAATTACTCTCCTGGCACGAAGCACAGTGGTACCTGAGTGAGGGGGGATTTAGATGATGGGACCTGGTTTCTTGGTTGAACTGATCAAGCTTGGTCAAATGTGCAAACTGATCTCATTGAAACCCATGGGAATCACCTGAGCCAAGGACAACCAGCTGTCCAAAGGGCTCAGGGTGTCTTTAGGGATGGTTGCTTCAGATACACTTGCTCTTCAGAGCTGTAGGGCTGGAATTCTAACTTATAATATTATATCTACAGAATATATTCATATAAAGCCCAGACAGGAATTCATTAGATGAAAAAAAGAGCCAGGGGGCCTTTGGCATCCTCCTACTGTTAACACTGGACATTTTCACAAAAGTTCCCTAATCTCATGACAGTGATGTGACTGGACAACTTTCCCAAGCTGGGAGCAGATCTACATGCTGCTGCTGAGCTGTCATCAGTATACAGAAACTATTGACCAAAACCAGAATCCGTTTTAGAGATGGATATAGCAGGATTTTAGTACAGCAATATACCCTATGTTGCTTCAGCTGCAAAAACTATTTATAAATATTGACCAACTAGTAGCCAGGACACAGCTATACCCAATTCAACTTACATTTCATTCACTAGAAATATTTCTACCACCTAGGCAAGGAAATGGAGGAGACTATAGGTCTTTAATGAAATCATACATTACAGAAAACGTACAATTTGCTGGGTGTAGTCCATGAAAAACTGTGAATTCTAGTCACATTGACAAATCACTCTTTCAACTTTATGCCTTCTGAGCTTACCATTTTGGACCCCTTTTTCACTTTCTCCATACAGAGTGTTTCTTATAAAAATGATTATTCCAGTTTGGCATAGAAAAGGAGTTGGTGGAGGCATACACGGTTGAAGGAAAATAATTTTCTTAGCCATTAGTTTCCATTGTTGTATAACATTTAAAAAATTGAAATAACTACAGTTAAGGCCCCAGATACTTTCATTTTTTAATTATTATTATTATTTTGTTGCCCGTAGTCTACCTTATGCACAAAAGTTTAATAACTGCACTGCAAAAGTATAATGCAACAAAAGAAAATTCAGTTCCAAATCTCCTCAAGTGACAGCCCAGATGCTCCATGCTGGAGGACTTCAGTAGACATAATGCATCTCATCAGTGGAAAAAAACCTGCTCAGTGGGAGATAGATTCTGATCTAATTAAAAGAGCTGGCAAAGGGGAAATAACCATGCTCTTTATTCATCTGCAAAACTACCCTAAGAGGCTTCAGGTTAGGGCTTTTAACTGGGTTTGTCCCAGCTGTTACCTCTTTCATGACTCATCCAAAGAATATGAGCAAGCAACAGCTGGAGCCTGGACTCTGCCTTTTTCTACAGTGTATCAGGTGCCAAAAACAGGAGCAGATACTGGTCCTGAGGTTCTCCAGTGCTTCTTTCTGAGTTGGCACTATTCCTAGTTACTGCAGTAACATAAATCCCTATTATGCATGAGCTATACCGTCTGTCGGGCCACTTAACACCATGCAGGTTTGTTCTAGCCCTCATTCGGGCCATGTTCCCATTTATGCAAACGTGAGCTCTGTGAACCTGCCCGATGGGCGCTGTAATGGCTCTGATTCAGCAAAGCCCTTCAGTGCATATTTAGCTGGACGTGTGCTTCCTTCATCCTCATTCAGGAGAGCCTTATTCATAAGGTTTTGAACAAGCTGTATGAGGCTGATATTACTGAGACACCTGCTAACCTTTATTACTTGAATGTGCTGCAGGATTCTGAAAAATGATGGTAGGTCTATAAGGTACCGAGGCTCTAGTCAGACACTCATTTCATGGCATTTTGGGTTTGAGAATGCTTTATTACAGTTTGTACTGCAAGAAAATATTTTGACTGCATTCAGATTGGAAGGGTTTAATTGAATCTCGGTTTAATGGACTTCTATGGAATATGAAACTTACTCCACAAAGTCAAGGCCAGAGACTGAAGGATGGCAAGATGTCAGACAGGTTATGTAAGTCATGCAATTCAAAGAGCACTTTAATTTACTGTCCTGCAGAGACTGTTTATACATTCTGTTTATATACCAAGACAGTGATGATGTTATCTTACTTTTGCTTTGTTTTGAACATCCAAGGTTAATGTATTAAAACAACAACAACCAAAAAAAAAGGTGACAAAGTCAGGCTTTTTCCCAGGCATTACACTGAATAAATTATTTGGAATAGAGATTTGTGTTCCTGGCTTTATTTCGGATCAGTACGCTTAGTGTTCATCCCAGCCAGCGGAGTAAATTGGTGAAGTCTTTTTGCAGGCAGAAAAAACATAAATGTCATTTTTAAAATTGCTTGGTTTATTGCAGAGGACAAGATGAAAATGAGATGTGCTCAGAAGATGTCAGTGAGATCCCTGTGGCACACCTGGTGCCAGGAACTGTATCTGGCAACTTTTGTATGCTCACGTGTAGTACGGGAGTCCATTACTTAAAGGGCAACAGCTTCAAGACTGTAGGCAGGTTTCAGAAATGGTCTGAAAAAACCTCTCACTGTCTCAGTAGATTTATTGATCACTGAATGGAGTATAAGAAAGCACTGCATAGCAATAACTTTCTTAATTTCAAGAGGTGTTATAAGCATGCTGTATATGCAATCTACAACACCTCTTTATAACTTCACAGCTTCAGGAGTGGAGCTATGAAATGGACTGTAGAACTACAGAATAACTTCTCTTCTAGCACTTCCCAGCTCTGTCAATTCCCAGCAATCCTTCTCTGGTCTCCTCCTCACCGTTTTCCAACAAGCTGTTACTGGCATCATCACAGCATTGCACTTGCTATTCCCAAAATAAGGACAAAAGTAGGTAGCACAATGTTATGCTTGCCTACATTGTTAAAAAGACTAGTGTTGGCTTTGTTTTCCTTCCTCATGGAAACAAACATAACAGATTCCATTAAAATGTTTTCCTCCTCTGGCTTTTAGCATAAAACAGCAGCTCAGCTCAGAATGATAAGTTACTGGCCTCCAGTTAGTCCCCAGCCCTCTTTGCTCTGCCCCCAAAAATAAATAGCTCGAAGCTTTTCTTCTCCGTGACAGTGAGAATGTTTTCTTTGTTCTTCTTTAATCCTGAATCCCCTGGAAATTCCATGTCAAGATAATTTTTCTTTACATCTAGATCTTACTTAGCAGGGTACGATCCTAGGCAGATACCATCTCCAGAAACCCTTCCTTTAACAGCTTAAATGATTTCCTCCTACCAAGCAGGGAGAGCTCCTTCTCAAAAGAAACTGGTGACAGGTCCAAACCACTTTGGAAAGCCTTGAACTCTCTTGTGTCCCTGGTAAAAAGCCTGTCCATCCTCTGAAAGAAGGTAAATATTTTAATGATTGTCTAATAAATATATACTTATTTCATACACACAGCGTTTGACCAGACAGTTCAAAACGGTTCCTAGAGCAACCAGTTTCCCGTTCTGCCTCAGATTCTCCTTTTAGTGAATGAGAGGTGATGGGTCCACAAAACTCATCCTCTGGGTTACTGAATGTCATTTCATCTGATTTATATTCCCCAGATCTCTACGACAGCCTGTTTAGCACAGCGCTGCAACACCAAGAAATACACAAGTGGTTTACAAGTACTAAATTCAGGTCAGTAACACAGGAGTACTTGTTTTAATTAGGCATTTCAGTGCTGCATACTATACTCAGGAACAGAGCTGCTGGGCAAACACAGGTTTGTAAATGTGTCCAAGGATCTTCACTTGCTGGGAATTATCTGCTGTGAACCAGGGAATCCCAGTTCCTGGGAAAATTTAGTCTTTTCTGATGATAATCCTTTCTTGCAGTTTCCACAGAAACCATATTAATGTAGAAAGTGTGTTTATTTAACAGGACATTGATGTTGGATGAAAGAGACCTTCTCAGCTCAGCTCCAGACTTTATATACAATTTTAGGCAAGTCACTTTAAAAATCCTGTGACTTGTATTCCTGTATGTAACATGAGGGCAAGTATGTTCACATGCACTCTTAATTAATGTTTTGATGAGTGATAGAATATGTGCGCAGATTTCTGATCTACTGAAGGATAATCCTTCTCCCATCTAATCAAGCTAGTAAAAACTGCCTTGAGGGGAACACGCTTTCTGACAGTTGCAGATGGAGCGGATAGTTACAAATAAATCCAAGGGAGAGTAACTTATGCACACTTTTAACTTGGGCTATACAGAGTACATCCAATTTTCAGCATCCAACAAAAACCTAAAAACTTTTTAACCCAACATCAATGACTGCCACAAATCCTCTAACTTCTCTTGAATCAGAACGTGTGCCAAGTGCTCTTAGAATAAGTCATCAGATTTATTTTTGGTGTGTTATAAACCAATACCTTAATGAATTGATCCAAGAAAAACAATTGTGACCTAATAACCTTAACAGTCACCTAAGTGCCACAGATCCCAGCTCTGCTGGGGCTGAGTTACCCATTCAGCAGAAAGTTTGTCTGAGTATTGAATTTTAAACAGACAAAATCAATGACCATCCCTTATCTTCTCCCGTACAAGATTCCAATGGGTTTTATTTCCCATTTTAGAACATCAGTGCATGTCAATTTAGAGTATGAACAAACTAAGGAGTAAAATTTACTAAGAGCTGATTTTGCACAAAATAAAAAAAAAAAAAAAAGGGGGGGGGCAATGTTCAAAAGACTGCTTTGTAACACATTTCTATAGATAGGATGCAATTGATACAGCTGGTTTTAGAATGAAATCGATGGGCATCTCTTTGTAGAACCCAAGGGACTGTATCACCCCGAAGACTTAAAAGCCACTTGTTAGAGTACTGCTTTCTGTTGCTTTTGCATCAGTCAAACTTAATTGAAGGGATCCAGGTCATAAAACAGTGTAAGGAGATGGAATCTTCAAAGTAAGGTGAAAGCAGAAGATGCCTGTCAAAAGAAGAGGATTTGCACCCTGCCCTTGAGGCTGAATGTTTCAATTTGTTAAAGAAGGTCCTGGTAGAAGTCATTTAGTCTGTCTTTTATTCCAAGATGGTTCAACTGATATTCCTCGGGACTGGCTAAAAAATAAATCCATAAGGTAAAAGAGTAAGCCAGATTCCAAGATTACCCAGACTTCTGTTTATTTGCCCAAGACTGCTACCTTATACCTGCATATTAGTAACACCAACATTTTGGGAGTACCTCCCCTCCTGGAACTGCACTAACTTATTTCTCATCTTCTGAGCAGCCATAGGATGTCTGTTCAGTTTCAATCTTATTCACAATTCACCCAGGGTGAATTGGATTCAGTGGCCTGAATTCTGATGTAATGCTATAGGCCGAGTTCTTACTCAAAATAAAGCTCTCTTAGGAATTGTTTTGGAGACACATGGAATTAGGGGGCAAATAAATTCAATCACTATAACATTATGTATTCAGCTATGTATATGTGCTCAAAAGTGTTACATAAAACTGCCCGATTCCACTGGAGAAGCTATAACCTTCTTGGTGTCTCTCCTTTCAGCCATTAGAGCCATATAAAAGGGACTTAATATAAATGAATCTGTGTAATGATTTCTCTTTCTTCTTTGCCAGTACTATGTCATTCAATTACCCTTCATCCCACTGTGTGACTAGAATTATTTGTCATGAACCATTTTTAAAGTCTTCAATGATAAAAAAGAGGAAAAAAGTTTTCCTTCACAGAAGTCAAGAAGAATAAGATTGATGACTTTTGTTCATGAATCCAACAGTTTAAATTAAAAAATCCAAAGCCCTCATGACTCTAGCTAATTGTTCTTTGAAGATGGGGTTTCAATATTTAACTTTCTGCAGGTATAATGAAAACTTTCCTGCACACTGAATGATTTTAAAATTTTCCCCCCCTAGTTTTTCATCATAATCTTTTTGTTACTGGAATCAGAAATACAGGAAACATTTCAAAATCACTCAGTTGAGACAGTAAGCAGTTAAATAACTCTGGAAAAGAATGCCTTAATGACACAAAGATGTAAGCATGTGCTGAAATATATGCATGAATAGTACCATATGTAAAATTGCTTGCCTAAATCAGCACATAATGATGATGCAGCACAATAGCACA
Organism: Pedionomus torquatus; assembly: GCA_013398155.1. Lineage (NCBI taxonomy): Eukaryota > Metazoa > Chordata > Aves > Charadriiformes > Pedionomidae > Pedionomus > Pedionomus torquatus. Next base: position 24,508 of record VZRU01021369.1, on the reverse strand, counting down.
AATAAACTAAAGTGATTACATGGACAAAGACTGTATCTTTTCTTTTTTAAAAGACAATGATTGGAATATAACATTTCCTTCCTGTCTTTATTTGAAAGGGTGTAAACCAGAGATAAGTCACACACCTGCTGCTGGGCAGTCATATTAACTCTGACTGAGGTCTTGCTTAGCTCTTCACCTTTCTGCAGCCTGTAGATTAGAAAACAGGTGCCCAGAGCACTTTCTTTTCTGCCATTGGACTCCAGCTTTATATCCCTGGTATAATAACTGTCACATAAAGTGATCTCCATCTAGGACACACTTTTCACAAGGTCTCTCCCCCCCCCGCCCCATCTTTCTGACAGCCTATTATGACTGAAGTGGAAATGTTACATAAAACAAGCTGTTTATGGAAATCTTATTTCTGTCCCATAAACTCTATCTTGATATGACAGCACTCTATCCAGCTGCAAGTATTAAATATATTAATTATATCTGTCATTATGCAATTCCCCTCTTATCACCACTGGTTTTTATAGTCCTGGTAAAATATACTCGCAGCAGTAAAATTATTGCACCTTAGCACACTTGAACGTTTATAACAATCTGACATAATAAGGATACTGTCATTGCAGAAACACCTTCCTACACCCATGTGGGTACTTGAAAATCTGTGCTTTCTCCATCCTCCTACATAAATATAGTAGCTTAGGAACTTTTATGCTGTGCCTTGATTTTCAATGATAAGCGATGTCAGGTACCATTTAAAACATAAGAGATGAAAAGGGGGCAACTCAGCTCTAACTATAATGCAGCTTTCCCTCAGATGTAGTTGCCTGTTCTGCTTCTGTGAACTGTGAAAGTGTGAGCAAATACGAAACGGCTAAAGTTTTAAACTATAAAACATTAAGATCTTATCTTTGGGCCCCTTTCTCTCACTCTCTAATACCTATAGAACACAAACAGCTTAAGGTGACAGACTTTGATGCCGGTCTAACTCCACTCACAGCAATTAAGAATGCAAGATTTCTACATATGAAATCTAAACTCTGGCCTGGAATGGTGGGTCTAATCTTCTCAAGCTTAGATAATGCCTATGTACAGCTTGTCCTCTTGCACTTTAGCATCCTGTCTCCACCCACAACAGTGGTTCAACGTTTGTCTTCTCAAAACACAAGACACAGCTTTCGGAGCCCCCAAAATAAGTTCAGTCAGGACTTTGATAATCTTACGGTCTTGCCTTCAATTTGTATCATCAAAATAATGGAAATATCTAGGCTGCCCTTCTGGATTCTGTTGCCTGAGCATAGGATTTCTAAACAGGTTAGGAATTCTAGATTTTTGCATACAAGAATAAGTTCCATGTACACTAGAGTATAGGTTAAAATTAAAAAAAAAAAAAAAAATAGAATGTGTATAAAGAAAATTAGGTAAATTCTGCCTGAAGACACTGACAGTTTTGAATCACAATCTAGATTTTGGAGACATAATTCACAACATAATTGCTGAAGGAGCACTTTCACACTGTTGTTAAGGTAACTATTCATATGTTGGTGGGTGATCCGTATTTAGGAGCTACAAGGTGCTGGACTCAGCGTGTGTTACCATGTTGTGCAGCACATCTGGATTGCCAAACTGCTGTCAGAGTGGGAAAGCATTCCCTGTATCCAAGCAGCAGAAAGAAAGATTGGTACCAAGCAATCCTGTATGGCTCAAGTAGCAGCTCTGGATCTCATTATATTTTGCTTTGTTGCTCATTTGCTTTAGGACTGATACAGCTCTGGCTGTTGTCAGAGTGACAAGAATGGCTACAACAGCTGCCCGTTTTGGCAACAGCATTTTGGAAGACACCAGAGTTTTGCAACAGTGAGACATGACAGGATCCAGTCTTTATACTATCAATATCAGAGAAAGACGGACTTCCTTCTTAATTTTTGGCAGCAGCACCTGGGAGGAAGGAGGCCTGTGCCCACCCCACCGGGGGGGTTCACCTGTTAGGGAAGCCTTGCATGGCTGCAACCTGCAGCTGGCATTGCCCTGGCTCTCCGCATCTCTCCACCAGCCAGTGCAGGACTGAGAAGGTGTGAGAGCTGGGGTGGTGGGG
>VZRU01021369.1:0-13623 GCA_013398155.1 Pedionomus torquatus | reverse complement strand
CATTCAGTTTGACAGCTTGTTTGTCTTGTACTCATATGGTTTATAAAACTTTGGCATGACCTTCTCCAGCTCACACAGGAAACCAGGAATACCCAACTCCTCTGAGTTAGAATAGAATAGAAAAAAAAAATAGTTTAGTTGGCTCTCTCTTGAGCTTGTTAACTACAGAATACCTTATTACTTGTGTATATGTATAAATATTGTAGATGTACAGAGACAGAAAATACAGACTATACATACAGGCTGTGACACAACGCAATACTATCACAGAATCATATAATCATAAAATATTTCAAATAGGAGGGGTCAGATAAGGATCATTGACTCTACATCCTTGCTGCTCACAGGACTACCTAAAACCAAACCACATGACTAAGAGCATCATCTAGATGCTCCTTGAACTCTGACGGGATTGGTGCAATTTCTACTTTCCTGGGAAGTAGACTCCTCCAGTGACTGAGGAAAACTTTTCCTTAATGTCTAATCTGAACTTCCCCTGATGCAGCTTCATTCGATTTCCTGTGGCTGGTCACCAGAGAGAGGAGATCAGTACCTGCGCCTCTGCTTCCCTCTGTGAGGAAGCTGTAGACTGCAATGTGGTCACCCCTTAGCCTTCTCTTCCCCAACCTGAACAAACCAAGTGACTTCAGCTGCTCCTCCTATGTCCTGACCTCAAGACTTTTCACCATCTCAGTTGCCCTCCTCTGCACACACTCTAATAGTCTTGATGTCCTTATACTGAAACGCCCAAAACTGTACACAGCACTTGAGGTAGGGCTTCACCGGTACAGTGTAGAGTGGGACAATCTCTTCCCTCAACCACCTAGCTGTGCTTGATGGACCCCAGGACATGGTTGGCCCTTTTGGCTGCCAGGGCACACTGTTGAGTCATATTCATCTTGCCATCCACCTGTACCCCCAGATCTCTTTCCATGGGGCTGCTCCCCAGCCTCTTGTCCCCTTGTTTGTGTTTATAACGAGGGTTACCCTGTCCCAGGTGCAGAATCCGGCACTTGCTCTTGTAAAGTTTCATATGGTTGGAATTCATATGGAATTCCCAGCTGTCTAGTCTATCCAGACCTCTCTGTGAGGCCTCCCTGCCCTCAAGGGAGCCCACAGCTCCTCCTTATTTAGTATCATCAGCAAACTTTGACTCCTGTATCCAGATCAGTCCAGGGAGTACCTCAGGTACTTAGAGACTCTGGAATACAGTAGTCTCCCCTTGGTTTTGAGAAGCAAATATTTTAGGGATTTTGGATTAGTTAATTCACTATTATTTGGTTATCCACAGGAAAATACTTCAGGTATGTGTATATGGCACTATATGAAGGTAGTTTGGAAAGGTCCATGAAAAACAGTAAAAAATAGCAGAACTGCCCAAACTGGTGGGTGCTAATGCTGAATGAATCTGTAATTTTCTTGTTGTTCTTTTGGTCATATGCAAGGCTAATATAATTTGTTCATTACATTCCCTTATGGCTAGCAAAGACTGGGAAGTAGAGCCTTCTCTAATTGAAATCAGTGGTAAAAAATCCATTGACTCTAACAGGAGCAGAATTAGAGCATTTTTGACAAAATGAGTGACCTATTTTTTCAACTTTGAAGGTAAATTGCCAACCCCCCAGATTTTTAAACTAATTATCATGCACTTGTTACAAGTTGAAATAATCTTTGGTGGTATCTTCTAGATCCTTTCTGTAAGCTCTCCAGAACTCATAATTTTTTCCTTAGACAAAATTTTCCTTTTAATCCTATTCAATCACTACAGCGAGAAATATTATTAATCTCGTTATCAAGTCTGACTGAATAGAACCTAATTAGAATGGTCTTGAATAATTATTTTTTTTTTGACATTTCTGCATTAGTGTTGAGAAATACAAAATACTACATGTGAAAATCTGAGGCGTGCCTTCATTTGAAGGCAACCTGCAATGACAGGATTGGGAGTGAAACTCCAAAGCTTCACGGAAAGCTTGAGTGAAAAGCTCACAAGGCAGGTGTGATAGTTCTGAGCTGAAATCTCCTCTGCCTGTGGAAGATGGGCAAAAGAGTTCTACTTGTTTTTTTTACTGTTATTCTGATGGATAAATTCCAGTAGCAATTACCATTTCTATGTCCTGAGGAATTCAGTGCCATGGTCTACCTGACCTGGCCGTCTCTGTAGTGGGATTGGCATTAAGTTCACATCCCAAGATTAGTATAGGGGTAAACAATATAAAAAACCATAGCCATATTAATTGTAGGAACTTATTAAAGGGCCTAACATCTCAGGGCTTATGCTTAGCTATATTCATTAATTACGTTAGACGAAGGGAGATAAACCATGTAGTAGAGCATCTCCTCAACCGAGATACTGAAGTTGCAAAATTTTGGAGGGCAAATGAAATGTACATGCAATATATTACGTGGATTTTGAATGCTGTATAGAAATTGCATTTATATATATTTTTTTCCCATTTCTTATGTAGTAGCCAGGTCTGTTCTGTGATGTATTCCTAAAACAAGGTCAAGTGGAGCTTTTTGGTAGAAATGCCATCTCAGCACAAAAAGGATGTGGAAAAATCCAGTTTTAAAACCATAAAATTTCTTCCCAATAGGGGTGTAGGTTTAGCTTTACTGAAAATAAGTAGCACAGATTTCTTAATAAAGGAGCTTATGAGATGTTGAAGAAATTGTTTGACAGTATTACAAACACCTGGAGAAGGCCTTATTGCTTTCATACAACTGCTGTATTTTCTACCACAACGGTTCCCTCAGGGACTGCTCGCTATTCCCCTTGTTAAGCTTTTTTGGAGGAAGAAAAAGAGACATGAGAGAATATCATCAGCCTTTGCATGGGTCACTAAAAGTCATTAACATCTACTCATATCAGCTGGTGGGAGGTGTTTCTGGTTTTGTTAATTAGTGTTTGCTTAATGCTTGATGCAACAATTAGCAGACCAGTTTGTGAAAGGGCATTACATGAAAAGAGTACAGAAGTCTTCATGCTAATTCTTGCAAAGCAGGCTACCTAGAATCTGAAACAGATATTCCTGCATGTTCAGTGTAGCCCCACCAACTCGCATTTATACCTGCACCCAAGGAGGTGACCGAATGCCATTCTTGCCCAGAGTTCCCCTGGCTTGAGGGCAGCAATCCATGCCTGATCCTTCAGTGGTTCACACTGAAGGATCAGGGCATTAAGTGCCTCTGCTGTGCTTGAGAGTAGCTGATTTGCATCACCGATGACTACCTTGATAATTTTTTTGTAGAAAAAAATTTTGCTTAAAATATTGGGGTTTACTTCTTTCTGTTTTGTTTAACCAGGCAGCTTAAAAGTAGGATTTTTAATTTTTTTTTTTTTTTTAATAAGAAATAATCCTCAGTCTTTTACTTCTCATTCCAGTTTTTGCTTCTCGGATAAATATGTTTATTGTTGAGTTATAACTTCTTGAAACATAACTTTTGTGATAAAAATGCTGACAGCAGCCGTAACCATTACCTAACCTACTGTTGTGGTCACCACTACAGCAACGCAGCAGGATTTAAATTTAAGACCTTAAATGATGAAATAATTGGTGTTTTTTTTTTTCCTTTGCAGTTTCTGCTTTGTGGTATATGTGGAATACTGTGCGCCAAAAAAAAATCTGGACTTGTTGTAAGTTTTTTCCACTGCTTATATAACACATAAGTATCTGAAGGACATACTTATCTAACTTGAACTCCTTACTGGGGGTGAAGTCCAAGTGTTTCTGATAAAAAAAATCAGTAAATATTACAAGCCAGCAGTCCAGAAAAGTAATCAGTACTTTGATCTAATCAAGCAAAACAAGTTGGTTCTGAAATGGCCTATTTAGCCATTTCCTTATAAGCTTACATCCTTATTCATCCCTGTCTTGATAAACACGGATGGAAAACCTGTTACCACAAATTTATGCCAAGTCAACAGAAAGTTCCCCAATAAATTGACTGGATTTTAGCTTCTCTCCTTCAATACCCCTTCCTGTGAAGTGTGGCATGACTCGGCTGCCACCTCAATGAGGTGCTGCTGACCAACTTAGATGCAAGATACCGTAGCTGTTCACTGTTTCAGTAAGTTCTTTTTGCAATCAGAATCAGGAATAAGCCAGTTTTAAAGTGATGGCAGATGCTTTCTGTCTCTTCTAAGAATCAGAAGTACATTAATTTTTCTGACTGCAGCAAAATGGAATCATAGCAGAACTTTATGTTAGAGACATGATGATATTGTAAAGGATAATGTTGGGCTTAATTTTCTGTCAGCTTGATTGTTCTGCCATGTGCAGATGGAAGTCATGTAAAACCAGCATAAGTGTGAAGGGAGTCAAGATCTCTCTCAGATTATTTTTGCCTATCAGTGAGTTATCCAAAACCCTGTTACAATGACAGTCTCATTTCTTAAAGCATGTGGACCATAACCAGTTTCTAAAAGCTGTCTGTTCGGGTGGTCTCATGGAACAGTCACTTCCCAGTGGACTGCAGCATACAGCCTGAATGCCACATTCAAGACAAAATTCCCATCCCAGTCATGTACAGAAGTGATCTGTAAGGCTCCATAAATTGTTCCTACCATAGCAATATGGATATGTACTTATCCAAGTACATATACAAAACCCTATTGAGTAACATCAAAGGCTCATCTAGATCAACATCTGATGGGCCATCAGTCAAGGGAAATGAATAAGACAATAATTTAGCAGTGTCTCTGTAATAAGGTCTTTTGCCCTCAAGTCATTTGTGGCTCAAAGACATCCTGAACCAGGGTGGCATCTCTGTGATTAAAGTGATAGAATGTCTTTAACATGTCTCATTAATTGCAGCCTGTTTCACAACCTTCTAAAGTTCACAGAAACCTTTCAAAAAAGTTAAAACAGGCAAACATAGTCACCATATCCACCTTCTGTAGGGCTGCATCACAGATTACTTTGTTTCTCTTGCTTCTTTGTCCAGCACATTCACCTTGAACACTTTAAAAGTCCCCACAAAAGCTGTAGAAAGCCTCCAAACTGCTGTCTGACTGAACAAATTAGAATAGAACAGGAGGCAGAGTCAGATGGCACACAAAGCAAGAGGGATTCACTGCAAATACATGAAGTGTTCACTCCTGAGGAGTGGTGAGACACTGCACAGTAGAAAATTCAGTAAAAAATTACAACACATTATTTCCTGCTACTGTTTTGAATAAAACACTGGAAATCAAAAGCTTTGTGTCCTAGTAGGCCTTCCATTGACTAGCTTTTAACACGAGCAGCTCTTTCTACCCAAATTTGTCTTACACACAACATCAATCTTACCTCTTGTACACCAGAAGGTATTGTATTCCCCCGGAGCTCTGTAGGAGCTGAGGGAGATAAAAATGAGTGCCTGTGTAGTGTTTTGCAGTCCATGATGCTATTGAAGCATTGAATTATGGTTCGTCTCATTTTTATATGAATGAATCTGTCTCCGAAAAATGTTACTGTGACATAACCTCTCTTGTCTTTCTTGACAGATGATACTTTTCTCTGCCTGTTGCATCTGTGGACTAATTGGAGGGATCTTAAATTTTCAATTCCTTCGTGCTCTGACAAAGAAGTCGTCTGCTCTCTATTCTTTGCACCTTGCCTCCATGTCTCTTGCATGCATTGGAATTGGTGGTTGCACCCTTTCTTCATGGCTCACTTGTCGTCTAGCCAGCTATGAACAAAGGCGAATGTTCTCAGAAAGAGAACATTCATTGCATCACTCCCATGAAATGGCAGAAAAAGTGAGTTGTGTGTCCTCCTTTATTTGTTGTGCTTTTCCTAAAATGTTACCCAGTGTGTTAACATTTACAATTGGCAAGAGATGTATTCGGGTTTCAGTTTTATATGAGAAAGAGCTTCTGGGAAATGAAACACTGCCATTCTGTGCAAGCTTTATTATGTTGCATTATATGGAGCTATTTTTAGGTACTGTATATTTGCAGTACATCCATTTCAATGAAGTACATCCATTTTCAACATAATTCCATTGTATAGCTGTTCAAGGGCTTAGCTGCTAAATATAGCTCTTCATAAATAATTGGAAGCCTTATTAATATGGATTATCATGTATTGTACTGTGAAAAAGCACAGAATGCTTTCTGTAACCACATCATCGCATGCTTCAAGGATTTAATCAATTTCTTCCTCTCCCAAGTACTCAGCTTATAAAGTGGGTTATTTAAACACAAAAGCCACAGTTTGCAAACCTAGATGACTAAACCTAAGCACCTACGGGCACATATTGACACCTAAATGAAACTAGTCTGATTTGCAGCAGCACTGAGGATTTACAGCATCTACTGCCTTTCTCTGTTAAAAGGAAGCTTACCGAGGTATCAAAGTCCACGTTTAAGTGCTGAAACTTAAGCTCCTGAAGTCGAGCATGTAGGGCCAAAAGAATTAATTGAAAAGAATTCTTGAAATCAGCTCCTTGGAGTTACAAACTGATTCATATTGGAGAAGCAACATGTTCACTGACACCCTGTGCTTTACGTTTGGACTTCCTAACCAATGCCTGTCCTTTGAGAAATGAGTAGAGAAGGGAACAAAAGCCGAGTGGACTGTCCGTCTAAACTTCCATGTGCAAGTGGGCATTAAATTTAAGTTCAATGATCTGTATCACATCTATTGAGACCTCCGAACAGCAGAGCAAGGATTAATTCATTCAGACTGTAGAATGTTTTCAGACTCCCTGACAAAACATGGTACAGCCATTGCTAATTGTCCATTAAGTAAAAACTACTTGTTGCTGTTCTTTGGTTTCTTAACTGAGATGAGACTTCAAGCAGAAATCTAGACTGAATTCACCTTGGAAGATATTCAAAACATGTTTTAAAAAGGGTAAATAGTACCGGTTACAACAGCAACAAAAGAGGGTGATAAAATCAAGGGAAGAGATACATTTTTCCCTCTCATTTTAAAATGAAGCAGAACTCTGTTGAGCTATGTAGGTAAGACCATGGTCTTGCAGATGGTAGGCTAGATCCTGCCTTTCAAAGATACTCTTGTGTCAACAAGGATGACAAAGTTGATGTCCATTCAAGAGAAAAAGAGAGATGCTGAAGACAAGCATGTACAGTAGTAGCTCACTGTCTTCTTTCCTGGCCTGTTGACCTCCTGAGCTTTTAGACACTTAGCAGTGAGGACTGCCAGGTGCCCACTTATCTTGGGTGAAGGGATAAGATGCATGTGAGGAGCAACCCTATTGCACATGCTCAGAAAATGTGGGATGTGCCCCACCTGTGGTGGGCTCCCTGCATGTGTGTTGTAGAATCCACTATGCATGTGTATATGCTCTGATTTGGGACTTAATAGACCTACAGCGTGTGGACAGTCTGCTGTTGGCAGGTTTGAGGACATCAGCTCAAGGCACATCCCTAAAAATAATGAAGGCTACTTAAAAACTTACATTAAATTAGGCCCTGATTTAGAAAACAGCTTTAAAGTATTTTATATATAAGTCTATTTTGTATATGTATATATATACAGTAATATAGACATGTACTGCATGTGCATTTGTTTGTGCTATATTTATTGTATAATTGTTATATTTATATTAGAGATTGAGGGGTATTGAAATAACCGACCTGCCCAGCTGCCCGGTGGTTCCCCCGACACCAGAGTTACCTCCAAGGTACGCTGAACACTAGGGAGCTACCATGTAATTATGTCACTTCAGGAAGGGCCACCTCTAAGAGCAAGTCACAGTTTCAGCTAATCAAAGTTGGCTGATGCTGTGGTGTCACTCTGAGTCAGGAACGGTGCTTCCAGGTAGTGACATAATTCTACGTGGTGAATGCTGCAATCTGGAAGTAAGTTGAGTATTTGAAATATTCACCCTAGTTATAGACATCCAAATGCTCCTATTTGGATGTTGCCACCGTTGACTCACTTTGCTTCTAATCTGTGTGCTCCTTCATTTCTTGAATTCAGCAACATTTTTTAATTTATCAACACTTTTATTTTTGAAAATAGAAATATTGGGGGAAAGAAATGGTTTTCAATATTTTCTGAAATTACGATGATATTCTAATACCTGACGTCTGCAGGGGATTCAAGTGATAAAGCTGACAAAAGGAAACTTAATGCTCATTCATGAGTAGCCTTCTGACAGACTATCAACCTGTCGTTGACTGGTATTTACTATCACATGGCTTTGCTACTCTTGGGCCCTTTCCCAGCTGACTGATATCTTCAGCATAGATACAACAAAGGGTTTAGGCACCTACAAACAGGCAAAACATAGTGCCTTGTTTCAGAGGCCTTCATTTCATGAGGAGAGTAAGGTGCCATACAAAACCATCCAGCACCACCATCTGCCAAACTGAGAGCTGGGTGGTAGAAAATGCTCAAAAATCAGTAAGTTTATATGACTCGTTTTCTTTGACGCTTACACTTGATACAGGAGTATTAATTGGCAAGGCTACTTCTTTTGACCCCTAAGTTAAACCCCTAAGTTTACTTTATAGAGAGGAATAGGACATCCTTTCTTTCAAAAACTGCACAGGGAACGATTAAGTCTTGTGAGCTACTTTAAAAAGCAGCTGGTAACACCTGAGAGAGAAGGCACCGGTCCTTCCACTTAATGTTGAACTCTTGAGTTCCCATCTCTGCCTCCCAAACTATTTATAAAATCACAATTTTTGTGGACTAAAAGAGAGAAAAGAGAGAGAAAGAGTCAGGCTGGGAATAAAAAACAGGTCCCAGAACTTTCTTCTCTTTACCAAGAATTTCAGCAACTATTCTATAGAATCAGGCTCTTTTTTTTTTTTTTTTCTGATTTTCTCTCTCTCTATTTAGCCTAGTGAATCTTGCTTTACTTTATTCACAGAAACTTCCACAAGACAGGGGACAACCAAATTCCTTTTATTCCACATTTTTTCTAAGTGTGTGTAGGCAGTAGAAAAGATGAATTTAATCATTCCTTGCAAAGAGCTTCTGGTTCTCATGCAAATATTTTAGAAAAGCCCAACAGTGGCACCTCCACCTCATCTACCTGATTTTTAAAAATAATAGCCCAAACTGCATTTTTATGTGTGTCTGTTCCTCTTGGCATAATTGGATGTTCTCTGGGAAATGTCAGTGGTCATAAGCAGCAGATCATTTCTGCATGCAAATTCAATTTGTTATGATTCCAGCCTAGAACTTCTCAGAAAAAAAAAGGCAGTTCTGAACATAAACTCCATGTGGCTTTGCAGCCTTGAAGGCCAGAGAACTGCTTAATTAACGTAGCCATCTTCGGGCTTAGACAGCTGCTAAGTAGGTATTGTTTGGATTGCAATTTGAGAATTGGAAAATCTACCTCCAAACAAATCTTGGTTTAGGTGCTTTAGGATTCTGAGTCATGATCAGGTCATCTTACTCCAAGATGACTCATCTGTCACTTCAGCAGCAATTGCTGAACTGCTAAAAATTGTAGTCTGGGATATAAGGGAAAACCAAAATCAGTCCCATCCCAAGGCACGCAGTCAACCCCCTTACATCCTGCTTGGATCTAGATCTATTTCCCAAATGTCTATCCCAGCTAGCACTGAATGGCATCTGTCTGTAGCATGTCAGCACAGAAAAAGGTTTGAATGGAAATGAAGACTTAATTACCATCTTGTTCCTTTGCAGATTACCACACAAGCTTGAGTTCATGCACTTTCAAAGAACGTCACAAACTTGCACGGATGCCATCAGTGCTGTATGTGTGGTCTGAGGATAATGTCCAACTCAATCAATATCAATGATTCTATCAGCTTTCAAATGTACTTAATTTATGTAGGAAGAAATGTAATTTCTTTTCCTTTTTTTTTGTTTTTCTTTTTTTTCTTTACAGTGAAATTTATCAAACCAAAATAAAGTTTTTATGACTGATTGCAATTCAGAGTATGTTAAATTTTTGTTACAACCTTAGCTAGCTGAATTTCAAACATCATAAAGTAATTGTAATTTTAATTAGTGTTTTCTATTCTTGTTCCAGGAAATGACAGATAACCTAAGCAATGGTGGCCCACATCTGATTTATAATGGAAGTGTATATTAAGAGATTTTTAAAAGTTCCATGGAAAGAAGTGGGTTTAGAATTTTCTTCAGGAAAAAAAAATAGACTCCAAGAAATTGAGAAAATGGAACTACCTTAGCTTTTATGGCTCAAATACCACAACAGCAGAACAGCACAGTTGCATTTCCCTTTTAGAAACATGTTCAAAATTTGTCTCCTAAACATTTTGCGGATATACAATATTTATTCACTTCCTGGCTACTCTCTTTTGGTTTTATTTTTGTTTTGGTTTTTGTTTTTTTTTTTTTTTTCTGAATAACTTTTCAGAATTGTGATAGTATTTGAAATAGACTTCTCAAGACTCTTCTTCTCATGAAGACTCAAAAACTAGAAAAAAAACCACAATGAAACTGGACCATATTTAGCCTGGTCACAGGATTCCTAAAGAGGAGAGAGGAGGGTAGAGGAAAGACGGCGCAGGGGAATCTTTTTCTCCTCCCCACTTAGCAGCATCTGGTGTAATACGATGGCTTCAGACCACGTGGCACGGTACCAGCAATGTATCTGCACAGTCCACCTCCCCACATTGTGAATGCATCCAGCCTCAGTTTCCCCAGCAAATTGTATCAAAAGAGAGCGCAAATCACTCTTCCAAATGGCTCCCATTTCACATTCAGAGTGTAAATGAACAGTGTGCTGAAACCAACACCGACGTCTTTGTTTTGAAAGACAGAATGCTCTAAGAATGCCATAAATCAAAACCTCAACAATGCCTTGTTGTAAAGAAATTGTAAATACTTCCAATTTGTGAATTAAGTACATTTCGTAATTTGTTCATAAAAGATGACAAATAAAATGAAATCTAAACCAGAGATTTCAGAGAGATCTTTTTTATTCTTTTGTTCTTTTTTTCTTTTCTTGTTAGAAAGATGTTGCAAAGCTGAACTGTCATGCTCGTATTTTTGCACAACACATTGAAAAGTTCGTAAAGGAGTGAAGCAGGCTCAGAAAGGAGAAAAACAAAGGCTGAACAGAGGTATGGTCAAGGTCAGAACACCCTGGCAATCCTGCATACCCATAATAGTTTGGGGTCTGCTAATGGGACTAAGGGACATGGGTTTGAGGGACACCATTTAGTGGCAACTTGGCAGTGCCCGGTGAACAGCTGGACTTGATGATCTTAAAATCTTAAAGGTCTTCCCCAACCAAAATGATTCTATGATTCTAAAGCTGTGTGTCTGTTGAGGCAGCAGCTTTAACTGACCCCAGACTTTACTGTAGGACCTGCTGGCTCATATAGCCACAAAAACTAGATGTAATCTGTGACAGAACATAACCGACATAATATTTATATAAAATATTCATGTAAGATCACTCATATGTTACATAGTGAGTCTATGATGGCATTTTAAAGCCCAGCACTTCAACATGCATTTGAGATGTGAGCATTATTGATGACTGGTTATTTATACCTATGCTCCCAGACAACTGTCAATAGAATCTTATTATTCAAGCCATGCTATAAAACCCTCTAGAAATTACATTGAGTTCTTTTGTGAATTATATGGTACAAAATAATCTTTAATTCAATTATTTTAGGAGTTTCTAAGTCGATAAGGGAGTTTCCCCATCTAATTACAACATAGGAAATATCTTCACTGTGATTTAAGGTTCTTACTTAAACGTCATGAAAACTAAGCTTGTGAGTTAAGGACTGGTCCACCTTATAAGGCTTCTTTTTACTTATCTACTGCCTCAAAGGGCTTTTGAATCCTCTCTCAGTCCCTGATATACTAATATGTATTACATACATGAGTAATTGCTAATGATACTGTTCCGGCTCATGAAGAATATAGATACTGTCATAGCAAAAAAATTAGATGTTAAGACACCTCTTTCCCAGATCCCACCAGCCTTTGGACTGACTCCTCTGCTACATTCCAGCCTGTTTTGGCTCTTTAGAGGGGCCATTGCCTCTTCAGCTCATGTTCCTCTTCCTCAGCAATGAGAAACATGGGATAAATCTGTTCTCAGCTTCTGCCCCTTCTCGAAGCACTTGTGCTGCAGCTTTGGACATAACCTGTCAATGGCAGGACTAGTGCCTAAATGGACCGAAGAGCTGAAAAAATCCACACCGGACACAGAACCAGACGAAATGGTTCTGCAAGATTCCCTTCTCAGTACACAGAGTATAAAAGGGCTTTATCAAAGAAAAGCAAGAGTGAAATAGACAAATGGCTCAAAAATCCACCTGAAAACTACCTGGCTGAGGTTCACTAGCTCTGTACAACTGTAAAATCATGGTTCCTACAAAGGTATCTTGTGGCACTTCAGGACACGAAATGGTAGCTTTGGATCTTAGAGAGTGGTTTGCAATTGCAGTTCAGAATCCGCTTAGGAATGACATGAAAGAACACCACAACACTATCCATTTACTTATCACAAACACTCCATTTCCCAGCATGGTAGCAATAGTATGGGATGGCACAGGGAAACGGGTGATTCTTCTATATCCAACATAGTAGTCCAGCGCAACAGCCACTCCCTCATGCTTTGAAAAGGAAAGGAGGATAAGCCCACAATCTTTGAAGCCTTGCTGTAACCTATTAAATACAACCACATCACTTTTGCCCCTTTTCAGGGGGTGCTGGAAGGAGAGAGAAGAGATCTGGAGAAGAGAGAAGAGATCCAGAGAACAAAAGATTCAATTGTTTGGTGCCGCTATTTTTTTTTTATTCTTTTGCTGCCAAGCCTGTAGAATGCAGAAAACTGGCTGATCCCTGCATTCATAAAAGCCTTGAAAATGTAAAGCTGAAATTCAAAAGACTTAGGAACAAATGTGACGAAAACAACTGTTCCTACAAAGCAGGACAAAGAAAAAAAGAGAACAAATCTTAAATGCAAAGTAAATTAGCATAATATAGGGATGTGGGTAGGGGAATTCTAGGAAATGTTTCACTTTGTTTAACGAAGTTTTGTTCCACAACTGCATACAGAGTTCAGCTGTAATGGAAACATTTTCTGTATGTGTTCATTACTGGTAGAGTTGAAACATTCCACATATCCAACTGTATGAAAACCAAAAGCTCTCAGAATGTGACCGGCCAACATATCTACACCAATAGCTTCAAGGCTGGGCACCAAAATTCATTTTAATCAAAAGAAGATGAAGCATGCATTGTCCTTGACTCAGTTATTTCTGATTCATCTTGTTGTAAAAACAGATGCTGGGTCAGATTCTCTCAGAGATACTCAGCCATTATTCACTAGGTCAAGAAACACTCCTTCTGAAGGGAGTTACTTATTGAAATTTGTGCGTAAGACTTAGCTAGTAAGCCTTTAATGTATGTTTTAATATTTTAGACCATATTTTAGGCTATGCTTGGCATTTCATAGAACCTCAGCCTACGAGAAATGCACACATGTTTTGAATTTACAACAATCAACAGTTCTTATTGCAAACTGTGGAGAAAAGTGCATTTAATGTGTTTTAAATCTTTGCCTTGCACAATCTTCAATATATATTTGCTGCACTAGGACATATGAATTTCCCTTCAGATGGTCTGGGGAGTTATGAAGGAGAGTGGAGTAGGTCAGATTCAGTGGGAAATTTATATGCAGTTAGCCAGAATCACA
>VZRU01021367.1:0-11157 GCA_013398155.1 Pedionomus torquatus | reverse complement strand
TTTTTTTTTTTTTTTTTTTTTTTCCAATTACTAGAATTTTCTTCTGTGTGTTGCTCATTAAGTCAAAATAAAAGTCACTGGAAAACTGGTAACCTCAAGGGTTCTGTGTGCCCCCTATCTGAACTGTGAGAGCACTTCAGCTTGTGTAGAGGAGGAAATGCAGACAAAATGGTCCAGTCATGAACCGAGGTGAAGTTCAGAAGACTTAATAATGGAGAAGGAGGCTACAGTCAAAATACTGGCCCAAGAGTAGTTATTCGAAAGAAAAACAACAAACCAAAACAAACAAAGAAAACAAAACAAAACAAATTAAAAACAAAACAAAACAAAACAAAAACAAACCAAACAAAAAAAACACACACAAAAAAAACCTCCCAACCAAAATAACCCCAAGACTAAGAGGATTTCCTGCACCTGGTTGGCGAAAAACAAATGTTTGAGGTGGATAAAAAAAAAACATAGAGCTCCTCAAAGGGAAGGGGCATGCTCATTGAAGGGTTGGAAGATGACCTGGAAACTTTCCCAGGTGCCTGAGGATGAGATTCCACCTTACAGCTGCTCTCATGAGGAAACTGATCCGAGAGACTCCCTTCCAAGTTTGCCTTCCTGCTGCTGGGAATGACTCACACAACTCCCTGCACAATTTCCGATAATATGGCCCTTCATGGGGCTTAACGTGGCCCTTCACGGGCCTGTAAACCAGACCAATGTAAACACTAAGTTTAAAAGGAGGAGGAGAAGAAAAGGTGAGTGTGTAATTAGAATAGGGAATAACAAATGACTTCCGTGGAGCTGCCCTGACGCAACTAAGTGGATGAGAAACTGTGCTGAGGAGTGGAAAGGATGGAAAACCTTTAAAATGCCACTGTTATCGTGTAGAATTACATTCTGCATGGCTGGTTGATGTCTGTAAATGGCTCTGGGAGAAGGGGACTATCCAAGCAGCGTCCTAAACTCAGCTGACAGTGCAGCACTGACAGATTTTAAGATACCTGTGGCAGTTGCCTGGGGACTCCTTGACCTGCTTTGGATTCTAGAAGCAAAGGATTGTCTCTCCTGGAAGCCAGAGAGCAACCCGTGTGTGTTCAAATCACCCTGTGGACACCCAACTGAGAAAAAAATTATATCCACGCAGGTATTTCTCATTTCTCCAGGTTTGAGTTAGGCCATTTGTAACACCAGCACTGTGATGAGAGCCATTCCTGGTTCCTCCACTGTAAGAGACAGCTCACAGCGTGCTCTGTGACAGTCATTTTGGGTATGTAGAAACTCAGATGGTCGCTGCACACAATCTTTCAGTCGAGTGTTTACAGGCATGTCAAGTTTGGAGCCACCAGGGGGCCCTTTAGGCAGGAAAACTGTAGACCTGTTCTTAAAGGACTCCAGCGATTCCTCTCTCACTAATAAATCCATTCAAGAGGATCAAGAAAAGCAATATAAGGTGCATCCTCCAAGCTGAAAGAGATACCAGTTTGTGGTACGTTTGGTCGTACAGCCTATTCTCCTGGAGTGGTGATTTTTTTCAGAAGCAGAGGTCTTGAAAGAAAGGATTAGGGCTTAGCTTTTGTCCCAAGCTATGCTGGAGGACTGGATCTCCTGGAAGTCTCCTTGGAGTCTTCAATGATGAGAGCAGGTACGGAACTGAGATGTTCTACAGTATGGTAATTGGGACACCACAGGTGTCACCGCTGTATCCCTATTCCACAGCAGCAGTCTCCCTTCTTGTCTGTAGTCTGGGATCCCATCAGCTATTTGTAGGCTTTTCATCCTGGGAAGTAAAAGCAAAAGGGATACTGGGAACACCAGTAGGAATCTGATCTGGAGGCGCTTTAAAACAGAGAAATTGGGTCCTCTCCCAACAATAAACTACGGTCAACACAGCACACTGTTAGCAGTGCTCTACAAGAATGTTTATTTCTACAGCTAGGAAAAGGGATTCACAGACACTGAAGCAGTCTGTATTTTCTTTAGTTACGAGCAAAACCTCATGACTCATTTGAATTACAGTGTTGGCTTTTCCAAACTTCTCTACTGAATCTGTGAAATTTACCTTGTGAAGTCCTGGCAAATTCCTAGCTCAAATCTGGGTCTGTGTCTACCATGTTGCTATGGTAGATGCTGGATGCTCAGGAGGCTTGCTGGAGCCATATCTGACAGACTCCGCTGTTTTCAAGACTGGATGTGATGCAGGAGAAAATTTAGAAGTACCATTTAAGAAACTGTCCTTCACATAAGAAAACAGCAACTAGCTGGAAGTTCTCAGATGGGATCTCTGGTGTGCTTAGGGAGCTTACCAAGCCTAGTAGAGCGCTACCTGAGTTCACGCTGTGGAGTGCTGTCCAGCAAAGGCCTTTCTGTGAAGTCATTTGGATGTGCAACAACAGAAAAGCTGCTGAAGGATGCTTCAGGTAAGGATCTTTGAAAATTCTCGTTACAAATTATGCAGCCCAAAAAGTGCATCCAAATATGATGGACCAATGGCTGTAAGAACTGGGAAAGCTAAGACATCACTATACCTGAGTTGCCAGAGAAGTATTGGCATACATATGTAATCACAGAGCGCTAGAAGCTGATTATTTTTGCTACATCTTACAGCCTTTACTGGTTTTAGGATCTTTCATCTCGGATGCAGGAAGCTCCAGTAACGTTTTAGACTTAGGGACAAGATTCTTCATTGCCAAACACCCCGCTGACATTATGACACCACTTAAGTGACTAAATTGAAAACAAAGCATCTTGAACCCCACTAGGACATTGGAAATGTTCACCTGGGCTTTTTGAAACAAAGCACATGGTAGAGAATAGGGACAATAGAAGTCATCATAAAAACGCTGGAGATCTGTAGAACAGGAGGCTGCTACAGCCCCTGTTGATGACAAGTAGCATCAGATAGGTATCACCCACGTCATATACGTGGGTCACCTGCTCTTCTGTCTTTAATAGATGATTTGCAGCAAGTCACCTGGTCATTTACCATAGCCTGCTTGCTCAGGTACACCTGAGGTGAAGCTAGACAGTGAAATTCTCTGAGACTCGGCTAAGGAACCACTGGTGTGCACAGATACTTCCAGCTAGGAGTCAGACTTCCTGAACAGCTTGTGATGGGAAACCATACTCTTCCGTGTCTGATAGAAAATGCCTCCCACAAAACTGAAGCTGTATCTGATGGCACCTGCTTGGTTCATAAAGCCATCTTGTGTGGCTGAGACCCTTGAATACTTACACCTTTTGTCTCTTCTCATCCCCGTGAATGTCCGTATTTTGCTTGAAGCATAAGAGCTCACTAGGAAACAAAACCCAAACTCATCCACTGATAATATCAGTGCTCCAGTCCTGTCCATCTGCAGTATGTCCCCAGCCTGAGCCCACATATGTAAACACAGACTTCTTCCCTGGGAAAACACACAGACTGGATCAGCCATGAGCGTGTCTGTCTTTGACTCTGCTCTTGAAATAAGGGAGAGAGGTGGGAGGGAAAAGTACACGGGCTTCTTAAGGAACTGGGAAGGCAAGTTGTTTCGGTTTCCCATATGGCATATGGAAGTGGCTGAGCAATGTGTCTCCTAACCAGAGGAACTAAAGAAGCCCCGTATCCCAGAGGAAGACATACGGGAGAGAAGTAATTATTCTTCATTACTTTTTTTAAGCTTGTACAACACATGCTTATGGACTTTCCTGAAGCAAGAAGGGGTTTCCTCCCAGACTAGCAGCGGCTGTAGGGCTCCGTTTTTCCAGGTCTGAAGGAGGGTTTGCAATTCTGCCCGTGCAATGGTTTTGATTACACTGGTCCTGTTTCATTTATGGGCTTTAAACTGGCGTGACAGAACAAATAGGCTGGGCAGAGAGGATCATTTGCCTAAGGGGGAAGTGAGGAGGTGACAGTTATAAGATGCAAAAGCATTCATTTCTGGGCTCAGCAATTCAAAATATCTTCAGACTCAGCTCAAACTTTCCATGGCAGGCACGTATGAACACATGGCAGGTGTTCATATCTCGCAGAAAGATGTAGGTGGAAAGGGAACTCTGGAGATCTCTAGCCCAACCCCTTTGGTTGCAGCAGAGCCATCTCCAAAGGTAGCTCAGATTGCTCTTCTTAACCAGAAGCATTAACTGGTTTTATTCAATTAACACAGAGTTCAGCTGCCTTCTCTCATACTCGTCATCTGCCGCTCACCACTGCAGCCAGAGCTGTCCTCTTCAGGGGGCTACACCTGCACAGTCACCCAACAAGGTGCAGCTTGCATCCCAGCAGTGCTGTCTGGCAGGCTTGGCACCCACAGCCACAGCCTTCAGGTGGTGGTGATCCCTGCCGGGGAGCCAGGGGTCACTCGCTTGTCTAAGGTAGGAGATGGACCCAGCTAAGACCTGGCAGGTCTGCCTGCTCTCTGCACTGCCATCTGTGTTTGCTTTTCTGAACCACACTAAAGGGCCTTCAGAAGCAGAAATTGTCAGTCTAAATGAAAGTCTAGCAGAGCCTGCAAGAGCATGACTGTGCCACCTCCACAACTCTCTCAAAGCAAGCAGCCCCAGAGGAGGATGAGAAAGAAGGAAGTCTCCGGTGCCATGCCATTGGCAGGACCAGAGCTTTGAGCAGGGGCCATTGGGAGCAAGGAAGGGACCATGACCACCAGACATCGCCTTGACAGGTCTAACACTACTGTGATTGGAGCAATCAAGTTCCTTAGGAAAGGTCTCCTGACACCAAAACCTCAATGAAGCCATTGAGGACTTTGTTGTGGGCTTATTGAAAACCAATATTTTGCATTTTTTTGCCTTTTTTTTTTGCCAAACTGATAGCCTTTAGGGAGCTGTGGCCCCAAGCTGATGAGGTTAACAGGTGGTCACAGGAATTAAATTAGATTAGTGGAGCATTAGCCCAGTGAATAAGGCCCCTGACTGGTGTCATTACTTCTGAGGAACAACTGACAAAGATGGGCTTCTTACTGTGACAACACCAGCATCGCATTGTTGATCTCACTGTGGAAGAAGAATTAGACAGAATGACAAAAAAGGGTCTATAAGTTTGGATGCAAATCAAACACTTGCCTTGTCAGCTGTGGTTTTCATTATGCTGTCTGTAGCCCTTACCTCAAGTCAGTAGTGATGTCCCACATATCACCGAGATGAAAAAGTGCCAAAGCAGGTATTCTTCTATTTCCGTACCTATAGCTCTGTCTTCTAACTATCCATAGATGATGAAAAAGATGTTCAATAAAACTGAATGTAATGGAAGAACTAGTAGAAGCTACTAAGTCCCTCTCAGCTCTCCTGTAGGCTCCCTTCGGATACTGGAAGGCTTCTGTAAGGTCTCCCTGGAGCCTTCTCTTCTCCAGGCTGAACAACCCCAACTCTCTCAGCCTGTCCTCATAAGAGAGGTGATCCAGACCTCTGATCATCTTCATGGCCCTTCAATGTGCCCGTTCCAACAGGTCCATGTCCTTCCTGGGCTGAAGGATTGCAAAGCTGGACACAGTCCTCCAGGTGGGGTCTCACAAGAGCAGAGTAGAGGGGTAGAATCACCTCCTGTGACCTGCTGGCTGCGCTTCTTTGGATGCAGCCTGGGATGTGGTTGGCGTTCTGGCTGCCAGTGCATAATGCCAGCTCATGTTGAGCTTCTCATCCACCATCACTCCCAAGTCCTTCTCCTTGGGACTGCTCTCCAGCTATTCTCTGCCCAACCAGTATTTGTGCCTAGGATTGCCACGTTCCAGTTGCCGGACTCTGCACTTGGCTTGGTTGAACTTCAAGTGATTTGCACTAGCCCACCTCTCAAGCCTGTCCAGGTCCCTCTGGATGGCATCCCTTCCCTCCAGCGTGTTGACTGCGCCACACAGCTTGGTGTCATCAGCAAACTTGCTGAGGGTGCGTTCTATCCCACTGTCCATGTCTCCAACAAAGATGTTAAATGGCACTGGTCCCAGTACCGACCCCTGAGGAACACCACTTGTCACTGGCCATCACTTAGATATTGAGTCATGGATCACAGTCCTTTGAGTGCAGTCATCCAGCCAGTTCTTTATCCACTGAGTGGTCCACCCATCAAATCCTTGACTTTCCAATTTTGGGACCAGAATGTTGTGTGGGGCAGTGTCAAATGCTTCACATAAGTCCAGGCAGATGACATCTATTGCCCTGCCCTTTTCTACCAAGGTTGCAACAGTATCATAAAAGGTCACCAGATTTGCTGGGAATGACTTGCCCTCGGTAAAGACCTATTGGCTGTCACCAAACACCTCCTTAGCAGAGATTCCAGGAGGATCTGCTCCATGATCTTGCCAGGCACAGAGGTGAGACTGACCAGCCTGTAGTCCCCCGGGGATTCCTTTTTTTCCTTTTTGAATATCCAGGTTATGTTTCCCCATTTCCAGTCAGCAGGAATTTCACCAGATTGCCATGACTTCTCAAATGTAGTAGAAAGCGGCTTAACAACTTCGTCCGGCACAGAGGTGAGACTGACCAGCCTGTAGTCCCCCGGGGATTCCTTTTTTTCCTTTTTGAATATCCAGGTTATGTTTCCCCATTTCCAGTCAGCAGGAATTTCACCAGATTGCCATGACTTCTCAAATGTAGTAGAAAGCGGCTTAACAACTTCGTCCACCAGCTCCCTCAGGACCCATGGACGGATTTCATCGGATCCAATAGACTTATGCACCTTCAGGTTCCTTTGATGGTCTTGAACCTGATCTTCTACTGTGGGCAGTTCTTCATTCTCAGAGCCCCTGATTTTGCCTTCCGTGACTTGGGTGGTGTGGTTAGAGCCTTTACCAGCAAAGACTGAGGTGAAAAAGTCATTTAGTAATTCAGCCTCTTCATATCCTGGGTGACCAGCTCTCCCATTTCCTTCCAGTGAGGGCCAGAACATCTTGAACAAAGGCTAAAAGCCATCATTTTTTTTGTAACGGAGCAACAGTAGGAATGCAAAATTCCAAAGTGCAGGTTGAATGAGCGCAGAGATCGCAGTGCCAGAGGCAGGGGGAGCAGAGCAGGGTGTTGCCAGTCAATCCCAGGCAGCAGCTACCTGCTTTTGACATGCCGTTCATGGGTGGAAGGCAGCCTCATCAGCTGCGGCTCCAGCCACCGAGGGTCTGCAGGGTGGGATGGGGCTGAGGGTGATCCAGGGCAGCAGAGAGAGGGAATGCAGGACCCAGCACATGATTCCAGCTAGAGATTGGGACACCCCAGGCCTATTCCAGCTGGAGGAGAAGGGCCCGAATGCCTTCCCTGACACTGAGGTGGGATGGGAGTGAGGCAGGAACATCAGAGCCGTGGTGGCCCCTGGGCTGAGATGTGTCCAGACCCAGCAGAGGCCCCACCACCGAGTGGATGCTGAAGGAGCGGTGCACCCACACCCTGCAGTGCAGTATCCCACCAAGCCGGCACACACTCCTGGAGATCTTTGTGAGTGGGAATGGTCTAGGTGGCAGCTGTCCCACCTGCACCCCACTTTGGTGTCCATCTGCACCCCAGGGCCAGTCCTGCAGCCAAACATGGGACATGCGAGAAAGTGACAGTCAGCACTTTGCCCCTGTGGAGACCAGCAACTGTACCCATTTCCAGCATCTGCTGCTGCAGTCAGGCAAGCACAAAGCCACTGACGCTCAGACAGAAGTTGGTGTCGTTTACAGCTCCTACCCTCAGTGCCTCAGTGTGTAACTGCCAAAGCACGAGTTTAAAAAGGAAGAAGCAGTAACAGCAGCTTTAAACGTCTGCAAAGATAAAGAGACAATCGCTTGACACATCTCTCCCGGGCAGCTGGTGGGACAAAGAACTGACGCTCTTGCCTCTTAAAAACACATCCCCGATGCTGCGGCCAACATGGGGTGGGTCACACCTGAAGCCAGCAGGGCCAGGCCACGGGGCAGCACTTGCCCAGAGCCACCCGTGGCCACGTCTTGCAGTTTCCCTCCAAGCCTACATCCCCCGGTGCCAAGGATCAGTGGCGATTCACAGGGCTTCACCACAGCTCCATCACCACCCGGCACAGACTCACATGCAGGTCTCCAGCAGGCAGGGGCTGCCCCAGTAATTAACACCCTTGGGTTCCTCACTCCACCTGCTGCTGGCCCAGTCACCCCATCTTTTCACAAACCAGCTTGTACCAACCAGATCAGAACACAGCCCAAGAGGTACAGACTCAACTGTCCATGCAAGCTGTTTGAAATATTTTTAAAGGCTTTTATTTACAGTGCTAAATTGAAAACAATATATATATTTATATCTACCATCCTCGTGATGTCTGTGCCATAGAAAATGCTGTGGCTATATTGCCTTTAATTTACAAAAAATGGTCACAAGAAAACCCGAAGGGAAAAAAATGGAAATCAAAGTTTGGTCCCCAATTGTTTCTCTCTTGATTTTGTTTTAAAAAAGCCTCCAAATTAAAAAAATACGCAGTTCAGATGAAATTCATATATAAAAACAAGCCTTATCTTCTGAAAAAATTCATGAGGGCCAGCTTGCTGTCATGTAAACTAGGAAAAAAAAGCATAAAATAAATTCTGTCTTCTTGTGTCGTTTAATAGAACCATTATTGGCTTGTAATATTCTTTTTTCTTTGCCTCTCAGGGTTCAGCGGGGAAGCGGGTGAGAGGAGGCCTAGGACTAGAAAATGCACCATGAGATCTGTGCCTGCAGCCTCCTGAACTCCGGGAGGAGATCTGACAGCAGGTCTGGGGAGCAGAAACCGTCAAGGATCTCAGATATACTAGTGACAAGAAAACAAAAGAGGAGGAGGACAAGCAAAAAGGGAAGGAAGCCACGTGAGGAGCCCGGCACACGGGCCTGGGAAGGTCACCCACATGGCCCCCTGGAAACGATGAGATTCTTGAGGGAAGAGGATCATTTGTAAGTGGGGCAGAGCTGAAAGAATAGGGGGGAGGAGCTGGAATAATTTCAGCTGGGGAACGTCACGGGTGGGCTAGGTCTTCAGGTGAGAAGGAAACTGCTGTCTTCCCTGTTTGAGAGCATTTCTAATCTTTCCTCATCTGAGATTGTGTGAAGCCAGAGGCTAACAGACAGTGCAAGCACAGGCTGGAATGGAGAAGAGATGGACGGAACAGAGGAGATGGGAGGGGAGGACTCAAGCTGAAGACCCGTTCTCTGTCTTCTGTCTCTTTGGATCCACTTCATCCTATGCAGGACACAGAGACAGGAAAAGAGTTACCACCACACAGTCACCACACCAAGGCACACCATTTCCCCACAAAATCCCTACTGCTGCTCTCTCCTCCATATGGAAGTCTCTGCCTGGCCTGCCCTAAATCCATGCCTCTGAAGGACCACAACTGTTCTGCTGACAGTCAGGGTTAAGATGCGGACAGCCCCGCTGGGAGGGTTATCCCCACTGTTACTTTCCAGAGGTACAACGAGCCCAGGTTCACATCACTACAAAGAGACCCTGGACTGATGCCCAGAAGTCACAGGTGTTTGAAGGCTCAATCTCACAATCCTTGACTCTCCAACACTCAGCACCGAGACTGCAAGTGGAAGGACTTGGACCCTAAAAGGAGTCTACAGGGGTTTATTATCCCCTTGCCACGTCAGATTTGTTCACCCATCTCCTGCCGAAGCAGCAAGGAGACCCAGGGCAGATTTGAGATGCTCAGCAACAGCATCCAGGCGGATTTTGATCAGTGGGCAGCAGGTAACCTCATTCCTTCTCACTGCCATTACTCTCACGCTATCACTCACCTCTTCCTCCTCTGCAGATCGTTTTTCTGCGTGACCATCCTGCTCTTGCCCATTCTCATCTCCTTCTAAGCACAAACAAGCAAGGGAATCACAGGTTAATGGAAATAGCACTTAAAGGCATATAATCTCACAGTCAAGAGGGCTCGGAGGAGGAGTTTCCCTCCATGATCTTCTATTCCCCCGCAGCCCGAGTCCTCCCACTCTCCCTGCACCAATTATTCTTACCTTCATCCTCATCGCCACCTTCTTCTTCATCCACATCATCAGGATTCTCTTCCTCATCCTCTTCAGCTCCATTTTCCTCATCCTGAGTGAAAAAAATTGGTCAGAGCTGAAACTGGCATCAGGATGACATTCCCATGTGCTTTTTGCTGCAAGCGCAAGAACAATCTTCACAGCTCCAGCCACTTCAGACTCTGGTCTCAGATAGACATCAAGTGAGTGACCACTGCAGTCAGACTCTATCATTCCCACCATCCCAGCTGACACCCTTCCAACCAGCCTTCTTTCCAAAACGAATCCTTCCAGTCCCTCCCCACCAACACAAACCTCTGACATCTACAAGCTCACAGACAAGCTGCTGCCATTCCATCCCAACAATTGGAACATCCCTTTGGTTACAGGCTAATGACGTTGCCTGTGCTCATAGAACATCTGCTTCCAGGTCCCTCCTGACCTTCATCAATCTGTGTGCTTCTTCACTGTCCCTCCTCCCCCACCTTCTTCAATTTACACTCTCTGTGCACCTCGGGATAACTCCAGGCGGTGCACGACCACATCCCCAGTGCCACCTAACTCTTATTTGCCCTTGACTCCACTGCCACCTTTGATCTTTTTTTTCTTCTCACTGGGCCACGCTGACAACGCTGTCTTTCAAGTCTCGCTCTCCACAATTATCCTATAGCTCGCTCTTCATTTGCCCCTCTCCCTCACAAACTCCACTGGATTGGCCTCCCTCTTAATGTCCTGCCTTACTTTCATATTAATTACCTGCAGCGAGCTAGGGTAACCACCCCTCACAGAACCCACTGCAATGCCCCCAGAAGGGCCTCACCTCTACTATCTCCTTCTTCTTATCTTTATGGACCGTTTTCTCCTCAAGCTTTTCCTTCTTTTCTTTCATTTCCTGTAGGTGGGTAAAAACAAAAACAACGTTTAAGAAACCCCCACTTTCCAGCGACGAGATAGAAAACAGAGGAGGGGGATGCTTAAACAAAGAGGAGATGGGGAGCAGCGGCTGAGGAAAACGCCTCAGGCCATAAAGCCGAAAACGCCTCAGAGCGACTTTTAGGACCAGGCGCATGCGGAGAGCAGAAGTAACGGAGGAGTTTAACGGTTTGGGTTGGTTTTTTGTTTAAGAAAAACCCCAAACAAACAAAAGAAAAACCAACAACACACCAAAACCCAACACGCCAAAACCCTGTTGGTAGGACCGAGGCGTTTATCCGGCCCCGGGAAGGGTTTTTT
>VZRU01021366.1:7205-25469 GCA_013398155.1 Pedionomus torquatus | reverse complement strand
AAAATTAAACACCAGAGGAAAACAAAAGTATGATGAAGGCAAAGGAAATTTAGCCTGTATACACAGAGAGAAAAAAGCTATGGAACAAAATAAAATTAAATTAAATGATAATATAATCCTCCCCTTCAGACTTGCATGTTCTGTGCCTTGAAGGTATGTATCAAAAGCCCATATAGGCAAGAGTGGAACCGTACGTAACCACAAAGAGATCAGTTTTATTTATTTTGATTTCACATACTAAAAAAGAGGGAGGGGGAAAGAAAACCTTTCGTCCCTGATTGTAAATTCCCTCAGGTAATTTTTGAAAAATGGTATATGTTACACTAAGGAAAATGGTAAATTTGAAAAAAACTTGACAAAATATAGATGTTTAGCAAAATGCTGTGAAAACCTAATTTCCCTTCCCCCATCTCAGCTTCATCTCCCCATCTACCCCTGCGACAAAAATAAACAAACTCGTGTTATTTTGATACCATTAAGAGGATATAGAGTCCTGCTTCCTGGTGAATAGGCGGTCAGCAATCTCTCTGATCCTTTAAATGTGAAGTGACTTCAGTGTTTATTTAAATAGGCATCTTTCAGGCTATTTAATTTTCCTGTATTCTGAACAACACTTTAAGTTCTACCTGGAAGCCTACCTGGAAGCCAACAGACAGCAATGAAATACATAAAGAACTAGCATCATGTACTCATGGCAAGAAACTGCACACAAGCAGTTCCCTGTTACATTTCTGCCTAGCCACAGCTTTCAGATGGGTCTGAGACAATGTGTCACATAAAGAACAGTGCAGAAATTACCAAAAAAAAAACCAAACGAAGCTGACCATTTTATGAGATTTCTAGATAATGAGTGAATAGGAAACAAGTTGCCGTTCAACAAACTAGAGTGTGCACCTAGAAAACTATAATATTGCTAATATACAAGGTTCAGATACAATTTAAACAACTATAGAGCTTTCCATTTTTGAAAGGGTTCCATGATACAGGGGTCATAATAAGGCTATTTCAGCTATAGAGTAGCAAGACAGTGTTTTCTTCATAGGTTCTGCTGAAGAAACAGTTAAAGCTTGTCCTGGTTTGAGGTAAAATGAACCAATTTTCTGTTTTACAGTTTTACTTTCTTAGCTGGGCCTCTTCTAACTAGCTAAACTCTGAAATTAACAGCACATTGTTCAGAGCTTTCCATCTATCAGTGATAAGACCTGATTATACCAAGGGATGGTATGCAGAGACGCCCTTGTTTAGACTTATTGCTGGAAGAACCAAGGTCAGATAATTTTCAGCATTTTGCCCGTTGGAGGGTCCCACCTTCAAGGAGGAGCGGACAGGACAGGTGACCCAGAACGGACCAACAGGGGTATTCCATCCCATCCGCATCATGCCCCATATAAAAGCTGAAGGATCAACAGGTCAACGCCCTTTTTCCCCTTTTCCCCCTTTTTCGCCCCTTCTTCGATGGCTGACATCCAAGGAGGACTCTGCCTGTTCGTCTGCCTTTGATCCTGATCCGAGCGTTCGTGACTCCAGATCTGGAATCCGGCTCCTGTCGATCACCGAGTCCAGTCTGGGACTTTTCCTGAAGCCTGCTGGTGACGTGGTCGTCATCCTGGGAGCTTGATACGGTTTTGTATATATTGTATACTCCCCTTTTCCTAAATTTCCTTTTTATTATATTACTTATATTTTCATTAAAGTAGTTTAGTTTGTTCTAAACTCTTGAATCTCTTTAACTCCTTCCTCTCCTCTCTGACCAAAAGGGGGGAGGGGGGGACATCTGTCACTCAGGTTTTGGTAAATTTGGCTGAAACCACGACAAAGCTCCAGGAATTTCCAATGTTATTCTCCACAGAGATTAGGCTTATGCATTAAATAGTCTTCAGTTCTTGGACCAAATGATTTTGTAGGACAGAACCTTCCTTGCATGTCTCTGCATCTTGTGTTTTAACAGAAGGGACAAGTGAAATTCCAACAACAGATATAGAAAGACATAAGTGTATATAATGCACAGTTGTAATCAAGACTCTCCTTGAATCCTCCTGGAAATGTTATCCACTATAAAAGCTGGGAGGTTTCTTGCCAATAGTTATAAAGGAGATGCAGATAAACTGTAAAAGGACTCATTCTGTGCTATATTGTACAAGATACTGGCTATCCACTTCTAAAAGTGATGCCACATTTTTGTCCCTGTGGCCCAATTTTCATTCAGTGTTCGAACTGAACAAACATACAAGGCTGTGCATAGACCAAAAGTTTCTAGACATGAAAATGTTTGTATTTCTTCTTGTGAAACATAAAATACTTCTGTTCTCAAAATAAGAAGAAAGTAAAGAAAATAAATCTGACAGAAACACGAATCTCTCAAGAATTGTTAAACTCTTAATATCTTAATCTCTTTTCCAGATTTCATTGGGTAGCAATTTTTCTCATAAATGGCTTATAAAATATAGGTTATTCCTACAGTTTTGTGGAAACATTTGATGGATACTCAAACTAGCAAACACACCTCCTTCAAACTCATGAGAGAACTAATGTTTGCCTGTTGGGGTATCTGATAAAGTTAAAGTGAAAATCGCTGCACTGAGGCACCAACACCCCAGAAGTTATGAGGTTTGAGTGTCAGAGAAATGGAAAAGATATTGAGAGTGATGGAGAATAGGTATAGCCCCAAAGGATAACTTTGATTTAAAAAGTGTGTGATTGTGAAAGTCACTAACACCTTTAATTACTCAACTAATTAAGCACACAATCAAAAGCTATTAACTGGTTGATCTTTTTCTAAAGCGAATTTACTCAAAAGGCAATTTCCCAATGTGGTCACAGACAAAGTAATTTTACTCTTATTGCAAATACAACCAGTCAATTGTAAAAGCTATCACTTTCACTACTACAGTACATTTTTAGACACTTTTCTGCTTAGGTATTTTCTGTATATGTATGTGAGCATAGGTATCTACTCATATAAATAAAAAAATTTAAATCCAAATGTATATATTTTATATGTACTACTTTGTTAAATTTCACTGGACTTATCTCTAAAATACTTAGAAGAATAGCTGACTGCTACAAGTTCTGCATTTTCCAAGGGATTTCAATCACACATCCTTCCCAGTTAAAAGAGAAGAAATAATCAACACATTGCAAGGTGATTCTTTGTATTTTGAAGAATGATTTACAAGAAATAGGCACTCTAAATTCTGAAATAAAATCACTGAACTGTATTGTTCAAATCTATGCTTGAAAGATTTTGAGTATCCTAAACAATGTTAGCAGCAATATGCTCTTAAGTGTTTAAGAATATGTTGTGACTGCTTACATTTAGCTTTTGCATACGATACATTGTCCTGGTTTGAGGTAAAATGAACCAATTTTCTATTTTACAGTTTTACTTTCTTAGCTAGGCCTCTTCTAACTAACTAAACTCTGAAATTAACAGCACGTTGTTCAGAACTGTTTCGTCTTGCAGTAATAAGACCTGATTATACCAAGGGATGGTCTGCAGAGAGGCACTTGTTTGTACTTATTGCTGGAAGAACCAAGGTCAGATAATTTTTGTCATTTGCCAGTTGGAGGGTTGGAAACGGAAAAGCATAAAGGTGTCCCACCTGCAAGGAGGAGCAGACAGGACAGGTGACTCAAAACTGACCAAGAGGGATATTCCATCCCATCCGCTTCATGCCCCATATAAAAGCTGAGGAAAAAAAAAAGGTCAACTCCCCTTCTTTGNCTTTTTCCTTTTCCTAAATTTCCTTTTTATTATATTATTATAATTACTTATATTTTGATTAAAGTAGTTTAGGGTTTTTTTCTAAACTCTTGAATCTCTTTAATTCCTTCCTCTCCTCTCTTTTACCCAAAGCGGGGAGGGGGACACACCTGTCAATCAGGTTTTGGTATATTTGGCTGAAACCATGACATACATTACAATATTTTTGTGTCAATCTATAATATAAAAAATATTATTTGCCATCAGAATTAACTTAAACACAGCGGAGTTTTCAGTTCCATAATTCAATATGCAGCAAGCATAGTTATAGCTGTTTCAGAAAAAGGAATTATTTTGCTGTCAAGCAGTCCGATGTTCCTTGTCCAATATGGGATATTATAAAATGGATTACATTGGTGATGTACCATTGTTGTGCAAGCAGTGACATTATCATAACCATTTCTTTTTCAAGCCACTTGTTGATTTTCATGTACACATTCAGTCCTTGACTCATCTCTTTTACTTATTAGCCTTGTGTTTGTTCTCACTATAAAAGATAGTTTATTCTCTTTCTTTCAAAATATTTTAATTCTTGACTTTGTAAGTCCCTTCCACTTAAATTTAACTACTTTTGTGAATAATGTCCTTTTAGATAAATCTTCAAACCAGCACTTTGTCATCTAGTTCAGAACCATCTGTATATAGTGTTCGTTGAGGAACAAAGGAAAAGAAATCTTTGTCCCTTTTTACAGAAGATAGAGTTTCCTACATTTAGAGGAAAAGTAATTTAGTCACTGACTTCCATGTTTCTCTCTTCCCAAGGGCTTCTCAGAAGTTCAGCCTGAATTTGGGAATGCAGAATTGCAAAATCTAGCATAGCTACCTATGGTCTATGCTAGAGACGCATATCTTATGTCAGAGATACTCACAGGTATTTACATGTATGGATCTTCAGACAAATTGTATAAGGACACAAAAGATAATAGGCCAATGGTCATGAAATGCCCCATAACTTTGAAGTAAAAATTAACTTACAGATAATCTTGGAAACACAGAGAAAATCCTGTGATATTCACTTTGATACAGTTTCTAAAATAAATTGAAATTAAAGTCCCAGTAAATTAAATTTTATTTAAAGATTGACAGACTCAGGAAATTTCCCTTTGAACCATATTTATCACAGAGTTGTTTGTTCACAGATGGCTAAATTTATTGTCTTCTTATGTGTCTATTTTCTATTTTTCTATTTTCTCAGAGATTAAATAATTGATCTGATGGCTATTAGATTTAAGGTTTTGAATTAATAACTGAGACTATCAAAAGAAGGAAGAGAGTAAGGGTGAGAAGAAGAAAGGAAGGAAGGAAGGAAGGAAGGAAGGAAGGAAGGAAGGAAACGACAGCTTGCATTGGCATTGCAGTCAATATATATGTTTTAAAAGCCCTCAGTAATCATCTAATAGACAGAGTCTAAGTTTTCTAGCTTAACTAACTTCCTCAAGAGAGCTTAAAATATTTTTCTTTTCATTTGAAGATGGGTTTTTCATTTGAAGATGGGTTTACACAGTTAGTGGGGTATGAATTTTTGATACTTAATCTATATATTTTGTCAAGTAAGTACTTTGCAACTTCTTTAAACTGAATTGAATTATTTATGCGAAAAGTTATCCAAGAGAGGAATAATGACTTCAACAAGTTTAAAAAACATATTGCTTTAATGCTGGAAGATGTTACAGATTTTTCTGGAAACTGAGGCACTTCAAAATTTTGAAACTCCTATCTGAAACTGTGTAATTCTAAACTCAAGATGCCGTAAACATAAATTATTCCCAGAAAAGTATTACCAATCCTGACAGAAATCTTTCTTCTTAATGAACATAGAATAGAGAACACCAGACATATTCCAGTAAATCAGAGTGAGGGAATCATTTTCTTCATGAGTGTAGAGTGGTTTTTTATCATTCTATTTCTTCTGATGGTGACATCTCTGAAAAAATGCTGTGGCTTGTTTTATTCTGCGTAGTTTGTCTTGTTGAAACTCAAACTGCTCTAGTGCTTTCTTATGAAGTGTATCTTCCCATTCAACCCACGTTTTCTGATGTGAAGTTTAATAACTTCTTGTGGCAGTAGAAACAGCACTATGACTACCTAGGCACAGATATCCTACACTAATGTGTAGACCTTCTGCAGAATAGAATTCTGGAATATTACATTGGAGCCTGAACAGACCATCGACTCAAGTTCTGACAGAGCATAGACTCCTTACAAGCCTCAGTCTGCCTCCAGATTTGACAGTTAGGTAGGCAACAATGCTGTTTGCCTTTCAATTTTTCATAGAATAATAGAATCATAAATTTGTAGAATAGTACAATCATAGAACAGTTTGTGTTGGAAGGAACTTTTAAAGTCCAGCTAGTCCAAGACCCCTGCAATGAGCAGGACTGTCTTCAACTAGATCAGGTTGCTCAAAACCCCATCCAACCTGACCTTGAATATTTCCAGGGAGGAGGCATTTACTGCTTCTCTGGGCAATCTGTTCTAGTGTTTCACCACCCTCATTGTAGACAATTTCTTCTTCATATCTAGTCCGAATCTTCCCTCTTTCAATTTAAATCTGTTATCTGTTGTCTAAAGGCAACAGGCCCTGACAAAGACTTTGTCGTTGTCTTTCTTATAAGCTCACCTCTTTTCAGTACTGAAAGGCTGCAATAAGGTCTCCCTGGAGCCTTTTATTCTCCAGGCTGAAAAATTCCAAATTTCTCAGCCCCTCTCCAAAGGAGAGGTGTTCCATCCTTCTGATCATCTTCATGGCCCTCCTCTGGACCTTCAACACCAGAGCTGAATGCAGTACACCAGGTGGATCCCACCAGATCAGATCAGAGGGGGAGAATCACTTTCCACAACCTGCTGGTCATGCTTCTTTAGATGCATCCCAGGATACAGTTGACTGCCTGGGCTGCAAGTATGTTACCAGCTCATATCCAGCCTTACACCCAAGTCTTTCTCAGTAGAGATGCTCTCAGTCCCTTCATCCCCCAGCCTGTATTGATACCAGTGTTTGCCACAACCCAGGTGCAAGACCTTGCATTTGGCCTTGGTAAACTTCATTAGGTTCAGAGACCCACTTGTCAAGCCAGTCCAAGTCCTTCTGTATGACATCCTATCCCCCAGGCCTATCAACCCCACCACTCAGCTTGGTGTTGTCTGCAAACATGTTGAGGGTACACTCAACCCCACTGTCCATGTTATTGATGAAGATATTGAAAATTATTGGTGCCAGTATGGACCCCTGAGGGACACAAGTGATCTCCATCTGGACATTGAGCTATTGGCCACTACTCTCTGAATGCAATTGTCCACCCAATTCCTCATCCACTGAACATTAAACCCTCAAATCCAAATCTCTGCAGTTTAGAGAGAAAGATGTTGTGAGTGACCATGTCAAAGCCTTAGAAAGTTCCAGATAGATGACATCTGTAGATCTTCCCCTGTCCACTGATGTAGTCACCCTGTCACAAAAGGCTACTAGGCTGATCAAACAAGATTGACCCTTGATGAAACCATGCTGTCTTGAATCACCTCCCTGTCCTCTATGTGCCTTAAGCTTCCAGGAGGATCTGTTCCATGATCTTCCCAGGTAGAGAGGTGAAGCTGAGTGGTTGGTAGTTGCCAAGATACTTTCTTCTTCCCTTTTTAAAATGGGCACAAGGCTTCCTTTCTTCCAAGACCTTGGCCATGGGCAATCAGCTGCTCAGGGCCTTACTCATTGCTAAGGGCTTTCTCAGCTGCCCCTGCTGAAAAAATTTAAATACAGTTGCTCAGCTGAGCAACTGTATTTACTTATGACATGTTTTGGTCAGGATGCCAGTATGAATAGTTCTGACACCTTCCACAACAGGAAAATTGTCCTGGACTGAATTTTAGTGGCTGCTCCCATAAATACACTGGGTCAAAGAGATCTGGACTGAAACTAACAGAAATATCACATAAATTACAGAGGGAAACAAATAGTAGACAATGGTAAATTACTGAGTATTTAATAAATCTGAATCCTAGTATTCATCAAATTTAAAAGCTGAAAGAGAAATCCAGGAAAAGGACAGGGCATGTGAAGTACATAAATCAAGAAGATTGCTGCTGATAAAGTCAGTAGATTTACCTCAAATTTCAAATTACTGAAAAATTGGTAAGTATATTGAAAATGAAAAAAAGGTTGTGTAAGACAAAAGGATATGTAATGAAGAATTTTACAGGCTCATCAGAAATATGAATTGGAGAATTCTGTAAGCCCATTAAGGAAGGAAAAAAATTTTCTAACACAGAATATATGCCGTCCTTAGAAACAGTGGTTTATTTGTTTCAGTTTGAGCCAGAGACAGTAAGAGCTAGCAAATTATAAAGTCAAAAGTTTCATCCACTACAGCATAAAAGACTGGGGGAAAGCAACATAGTTATAAGTTATTGCTTTTATTATTATAATTATTATTATTAGAAAGATCTTGCAGACTGTGGTGTATCTAAGGGAATTTTTCTGTTAGACCTACAGTGAAAGTACAAAGGTCCTACATTGTATCCAGTTCTGTTCAACCTAAACATCTTGTTGGAGGAATGCCTAAAGGAATGATTTCCAAAGACATCTACAGTACTGCAGCAGCTGTGTAGTCTGGATTATCTCATATACACTTACAGGTTCCAATACCAGGAAAGTTGCAGTGACTGCAGATAAGCATCCAGTAGTCGCAACCATGCTGTTACAGCTGTACTTCTGTAAGTCCCCAGGTACTTCTGGTAAAAAAAGTCATTTATATATGCTGCATCACATTATCTCTGGCATTACAACTGTACCCATTGAAAATTACCTATGATACCAGACCCATAATTTTGAATTTGGCAGATATAGGGTCAGGTTCCAAAGAAACTTTAAATTTTATGGAATGAATCTTGTACACTTTACTGGTAAATGTAAAAGATATACTTGAAGTAAAATAGTTTTCAGAGTGTCCTTATTTATAGTCAACCTTGATGTATAGTCTACATTAATGACTAGCATGGGTAGGTTTTTTATATAATTTCATAAATTTTATAAACGTACCATCTTTAAGTTGTGATAATAAGACCAATTTGTGAACTGCTGCTACATTTCAAAAAGGGCGCCGTAGTATGTCACAATTAATCCATTTTAGAATTCAGACTGGGGTAGGAGTAAGTAAATACCTGAAATGAAACACAAAAATTGGCCCAGTATAAAGGAAAACTTCTTTTTAAAACATACATTGTGGCAGTAAGAATGTGCTTTAAAACTAAGGTTTTGGCTAAAGCAAAAAGTACTAACCTCCAGCTGAAATAAACACTGACATGGAAGTAAAAGTTCTAAGAAAATTACTCAATAGGGATTAAAATCTGAAGATTAGATTGCAGTCAGATGATGGACTGAATTCACTGATCTTGATCTTTTAAGGTGAACTTTTTTTAAAAAAATTAAATTATTTAAATGATCCATGTAGTCAGGAGCCCAAAATGTAGCATTAGTAAACCGTTGAAATTTTATTTCATTATTGTTGTATTACA
The DNA here is from genome assembly GCA_013398155.1 of Pedionomus torquatus. Taxonomy (NCBI): domain Eukaryota; kingdom Metazoa; phylum Chordata; class Aves; order Charadriiformes; family Pedionomidae; genus Pedionomus; species Pedionomus torquatus. The sequence continues at coordinate 16,201 of VZRU01021366.1, read as the reverse complement.
GAATCACACAATCATGGAATTGTCAGAGTTGGAAGAGACATCTATAGATCATCTAGTCCAACTCCCCTGATAAAGCAGCACTGCCTAGAGCACATCATTCAGGATGACATCCAGGTGTGTCTTCAAAATCTCCAGAGAAGGGGACTCACTCCACAATCTCCCTGGGCAGCCTGTTCAAGGGCTCTGTCACCATCACCGTGAAGAAGTTTTTCTTCATATTTGAATGGAACTTCCTATGTTCTAGCTTGTGCTCGTTACCCCTCATCCTGTCAGTGAGAAAAGTCTGGCTCTTCCTTCAATGCACTCTTTAGATATGTGTAAGCATTAATAAGGTCTCCCCTCATCCTTCTCCAGACTAAAGAGTCCCACCTCTCTCAGTCTTTCCTCATAAGGGAGATGCTCCAATCCCTTAATCATCTTTGTTGTCCTATGCTAGACTCTCTTCAGTAGTGGCCTGTCTCTCTTGAACTGGGGAGCGCAGAATTGGATGCAGTATTCCACCCAGTGGATGCAGTATCTTTCCATTATAAAAGATTGTTGTATTAAGGAATGGTTAAAGTTTTGATAGCTTAACAATAGGAGAATTGTGTAATGTATACACAGAACTTTTATTGTGGATATTGCTTGAACTGGGCTATATGATATTGTTAGGTATGCAAATTAAAGCAATAGTGTTTTAATTAATAATGAATTTATTTTATTTCTTTTCATTTGACTAATAATAAACAATATATTTCTGTAATACAGCAGGTATCAGAAAATGGGTGAACAAAGGTTTGTATTTAACTTGAGATTCTGCTAGCATCATGAAGCAATCAGACAGCACTCTGTGGTTGATTCTGACTCTATCAGAAGTCATAAAAATACACTTTGTGTGCAGAGCCTTATAATTCACAACTGCTTTTTGTTTATGTTCCATTAAACACTCTGGGCTGTTGAATATACCTTACACAGAAAAATGAATAAAATTGAAGATCTAAAGTAGGTAATGTCTCAACACTGTACCCATGAAATAATACAGTTGTTGCCAAGATATATACGGTTTCTCTGTGTAGTTCACCTTACAGTTACTAACTAGATTATAAAACAACCCTTTCATTAATGCTGGCCAGGAGACAGGCTTACCTCATTAGTTCAGATTTGTTAACATATTTGTCATAACACTTCAACACTCAAACTGGACCCAAGCCACCATTCTGTTCCTCACACTCACATTCCCAAAGTACAGATATTCTATATATTTTTATACCTCACAGTGTTGGTATAAGAAAGCAGAGTCATCACTTTGGTATGTTACAATCTGTTCTGCAACACAATGTGATAATGAGAAACAGTGAATAAGAAAATTATTAACTCCTTGTTAATCATTTTATAGAGTCAGGTTGTCCCAGTTTATGATTTCTTTCCAGAGACAGTAAGATTTTATAAATGTACACAGCCAGTCCTGTGCTGGGAATCTGAAACTAAAATAATAATAATAAACCTTAATTTGAACTAACACCAAAGAAAACTGTATAATCTTGGTCAACATGTCACTTTGATATTTTTTGCAATGTCACATCTACATCTTTTAGAAGGAGAAAAAACTGCAGAGGTCTCCATTTTAGGCAGGTGCTGTATTTCTACTTAAAACATGTTTGTGCATTGCATTTAGCAGACTGTGCACTCAGCCTTATCTATGGTTTCCCTGTGCAGAACTGTTCTCCCATTTTTCACACAACAGACAGCAGTAAGCATTTTTCCTACCTCCCTCATATACATTTTAGGATTTATTCACGGCTACATACTTACAAGTATATCAATAGATCATGATTCTCCTATATCTCATTTACTATTTTGTTACTAACAAGGATAATTTAAGGGCAGAATTCAAATCAGGATGGTGTTTTCTGGAATTATGTGTGTATCTTCTTTTTTTTCCACTACAAAACAGATTTCCCAAAGTAGCAACCTATGACACTTTTTGCTAACAAAATGTCTTCAGGGTGAAAGTGATTGATCACACTGTGAAGTCTTAGACTATGCTGGCTTTAAAGAACTTACTTGGAAAATTCTGGTTTCATGGGTGAAACTGTCTCCCTGTGGGTGATGCCAAGTGTATATGCAAGGGCTAAGTTGCATCAGATGAAACTTCACTCATTTGTAATCCTTTTATTTTACCAAACTGGACTAAGCAGATTGCCAGATTCTGAAATATTATGTATGTTATTGTCTTAATATTTTTATTAGCTATAGGGGATAAAATAAGTATTATGAGGACTCAATTATCTAACTTGGTTACCATGTGTGAAGAACAGCATAATTATAAATCATGTATAGTAAAGAATTACACAACATTGTAGAATGTTGCAGCTCATTGTGTGTGAGTCTGCATAAGGGTTTACTGTGTCATTAGGTGAGAAAGATTGCTCTGTGTTCTTTGGTAATATAAACTGAAGACCTTGAGACATTTTTTTCGTGTGTGACCAAAAATGGGAAATTTTGGTATATACCTTCAGCTGACCAAGCAAGACAGCTCACTAATATCTGAATATAATATGCATCAGAAATTAAATACTTCCTGTCATGTTTAAACATGTGGGTCTAACCAATGAACATGTTGTAAGGCTGACTACTAGCTAAGATCCTTCACCAGCACCCATTATCACCAGATTAAAAACATTAGAGTGATGTCTTCTGATTCTGTAAGGATTAGAGATACATTTGTCTAGCCCTTTTATGGTCTACTGTCCATGAATTGGCCTGATTTCTGAACCAGAACCTGCCACTTGTGAACCTAGTGATCTTGTCTGCCTTCCACAACAACTTGCAAAAGTACCTATAGGAATTTGTTAGTTAAACTTGCAAGTTCCCTAGTTCTCTGTCTTGAATGAAAAGGAGTAGAAATTTTTTTGTGGAAAACTTTGTATGCTTTTTCCACCCATTTTGTACCTAGCATAGGATTAAAGCTGATAGACCACCCAACATCTTCTGAAACAACATTTTTACCAGTTTTCTGATGGTGAATCTACCATCTTAGGTTGTTTCTTCTTTATCATCTGATTTAAGTAATGATGTCTTTGTGCTATCATTTTGCAAATAAAAATAGTTCATTACCTGTCTGCAACACTTTTGAGTCACAGTATATATGGCATGGAGGAAAAGTGCATCTTCATTTTATTTCTTATCAGTTTAACCATGTAAAGTTCTTACATATGAAATATGTAGGAATTTAATTTACATTGATTTATTCCCATTATATTTTTATTTTTATACCTGTTTGGGCTCAAGACAGTGTTATTCTCAGCATGAAAGTACACCCATGTGTTATTTCTCAGCATGAAAGTATACTTCCACACCTAGACCATTTTAACTGCTACGTAATTCTTAAGGGCAAGCTAGACTTGACACATTAACCTTTATATTTAATGCACTGTTTTGTGCTATGTGTAAAGGGTCCCTTCAGACCTGCAGTATGTAGGCAAATATCAGCCAGATGAATAAAGTCAATACTCTGAATTTTGGGAAAGTGAACTTTTAGTAAGGACTTCATGGATGAAACTCCCTGGGAAATTGTTGTAAGGGATAAAGGAGCTGAACAGAGCTGGCAGCTCTGGACAAAAGGTGAAAAGTGAAGGACACTTTTCTTAGAGCACAAACACACAATAGGTCTTGATTCCCACATATAAGAAAACAGGTGAGGAAGGCAGAATACCATCATGGCTGAGTGAAGATCTCTTATACTGCAAGAAGAAAAAGCACAGGTAATGGAACTGGGGACATATATCATGGGAAGAATATGGGGAAGCTGCTCAAATGTGTAGGGATGGGATCAAGAGAGCCAGGGAACAGCTAGGGCTGACTTTGGCAAGACATGTGAAGAATACTAAGAAAAGAGCTTCTACAGATACACAGATCAGAAAATAAAGATTAAAGAAAACATGCTGCTTGATAAATAAGCAAGGGGAACTATTGAAAACTAACATGGAAAGGGCTAAGGTACTCAACATTTTTTTTTTGCTTCAGTTTTTATTAGAACCCAGTCTTCCCACATCTCTCAAGTTCTTGAACCTCAAAGCAGGAACTAGGGGAACAAAGTTATTGTAACTGTAGAAGAGCAGCTTTGAAACCACCTAAGTCACCTGAACATACACTACTACCAGATAAGTTGCATTGCAGGGTACTGAGAGAACTGACTGATGTGGTTTCCAAGCCACTCTCCATCATATTTAAAAAGTCATGGCAGTCAGGTGAAGTCCCCAGTGACTGGACAAAAAAGAATATAATATCCATTTTTTCAAATCGTGAAAAGGAGGAACCTGGGAACTAGTAACCAGTCAGCCTCACCTCACTTCCCAGTAAGATCATAGAACAGAACATCCTGGAAATTAAGTTGAAGCATCTGGAAGGCAGGGAGGTAATTAGACACAGCTAACATGGCTTCACCAAGAACAAATCATGTCGGAGTAGACTAGTGCCTTTCAATAATGGAGCAGTTGGACAAGGAAAGAGATCTCTGTAAAATCTCTCACACAGCCCCTCACATCATCATTATTGCTAAATTGGAGAGATTTGGCTTTGATGGCTGGACTAATAGATGAATAAAGAATTGGCTGGATGGCCACATTCAAAGAGTTACAGTAAATGGCTTATTGTCCAAATAGAAACCAGTTGTCACCAAATGGTGTCTCTCCAGAGTTCATACTGGGACCAATGCTATTTATACTATTTAATGCTGTTTTTAATGACATAGTAGGGTTGAATGCACTTTCACCAAGTTTACAGTTCACACCAAGATGACTGACAAATTAATATGCTTGTTGGAAGGGCTGCAAGAGCCCAGAAGGAGCTTGGCAGGCATGAGGAATAGACCCACATAAACCTCATGAAGTTCAATTAGGCCAAGGGCAAGATACGGGACCTGGATCAGCGTAATTCCCAGTATCAATACAGTCTAGGGAAGGACCTGGGAATACTGGTGGACAAATTGAACATAAGCTGACAATATGTGCTTGCAGCCCAGAAAGCCAATTGTATCCTGGGTTGCATAAAAAGAAGCACAGCCAGCAGGGCAATGGAGGTCATTCTCTCCTTCTATTCTGGTCTTGTGAGGCTGAACCTGGATTACTGCATGCCGTTCTGTGGTCTCCGGTCCAAAAAGACATGTTAGAATGAGTCCAAAGGAGCGCCGTGAAAATGGTAAGAGGGATGGAATACATTTGGAGAGACACTGAGAGAGTTGAGTTTGTTCTGCCTGGTCAAAAGAAGGCCTCAGGGAGAGCTTTTTGTGGCTTTTCAAGATATCAAGAGGGTTTAGAAGGAAGATTGAGAGACACTTTTTACCAAGGCTGTAGTGATAAGAAGAGGGGAAGTAGTTTAAAACTAAATTATGGTAGATTTAAATAGTAGAAATGTTTTATATATAGATAGGGAAATAGATAGGTAAATGTTTTATGATGAGCATGGTGAGAATCTAGAAGAGGCTGCTCAAGTTGTGGGTGGTCTCTCCCTGGGATCATTCAAAACCACTCTGGTTGGATCTTTAAGCAACCTGACGTAACAAAAGATGTCCCTGCTCATGTCAGGTGCTTGGACTAGATTTTTGAAGATCCCTTGAAACTCAAACTATACTATCTTTCTATGATTCTAACATCACAAATATCTCACTTTACACATTTCAACATTTTTTAAATTATGTGTATTCATTTTCCATCTTAAATTGTACATGGGACATTTATCAAATACCCATAGAGGTATCTAAAATCAACAGAATGCTACATAGCCATATAAATGGCTCATGCACTAGGAGCAACAGGCAAGGGCTACATTGACTTTATGTTTTGGCCAAAAAAAAGGAAATTGTATTCCTTTTTGACAAAATCATGAGTGTCACCCATATGAAAATCTCTATAATAAAAAATAAGGTTTAAATTACCACACTCAGGCAAAAACTAAAGCCACTTTCTACTTATTTGTTTCTCAAAGCCCAACTCACTTTTTTAAAAAGGGGGTTACCATCCCTCAAAACTTCCAGTTCAGGAAAATAAAGTAAAAGTATATATAGGCAAGCAAACAGTTGTACAATGGCAGGGCATATTCAACGAGTCTAAATCACATTTGGGTCACAGTTAGTGTACAATTAACCTAACAATCCCACTGCTTTTTACCCTGCTCCCAGAACCCTTTTCAGCTGCCATCATGCTTTGTTCCATGAACTTTATATGCTCGTGTATGAACTGAGAATAATTTCTCTTTCTTTCAGCTCATTTATATTGTTGACCAGTTCAGTGAATTCTTGAAAGGTGTGATAACAGAGATAATGTTGTGAGAATACAAATAGCCATTCAAGAACTTACAGTTATTACATTAATAAAATGTCACAGAAAGGACAAAAGTTCTGAGATTGCAGATGTGTACGTAAAATTAAAATTATGTTTACAAACAAAAAGTTATTTCTCAGTTATTCATTCTAACACTATAAATCTGAACAGTATATTTTTCTTTTGCAAAAAAAATCATCTAACATCAATGATAATTGAGACAGGACTGCTCTGGTAAACCACTACCTAGACCACAGATGAGAAGAAACTGTAGAAACATTTGTAGTGTAAGACATCATTAAGAAAAATTAACTTCCTAATTATCAAGGAAGACCATGCTCATAAACCTGGTTTTATACTCTGAATTCCTTTTAGTATCAGATATTGGTCAGTTCTTTATACTCTTTTAATTGTGAATATGATTTTTTTTTCCCTGTTAAATTGAAGAACAACTCTTTCAAGATTTTTAAACAGGTTAAGGTTTTACTTTTATTCTGTCTGACACAAGATAAAATCTATTTGAAATTTTATATTGCTATATTTAGAAACAGATTTATTTTATACATAAACATTTGAGAAAAATGAACAAATTCTTCTTCAAATAATCATAGGAAAAAAACCTTGTTTAAAAATCTGAGATTTTTACCTGTGTGTTATGTTCTACTGAGGAATATTTGATTTTTGAGATGCACAAAGAGTACGTCTTAAGATTTTCATCATCAAGTCTTTGATTTGCATCAAATAAAATGAGCATTATCTGAGGTGTGGAGTACATGAGATTTCTTAGTGCTCTTACAGTAGTGTCACTCATTTGACCACAGTAAAACACTATAATACATAACAATCAGCTATAAAGTAATAAAAATTAAAAATAATGAATCCTGTAGGCTTTTTGTACATTTTAAGCAGTCTAAAGTGAGTAGCTTTTTAACCTTTTACTCAATTGTAATTTTTATTAGATAGGAGCCAACAGATACTACAGATGATTTCATATAGGAAGCTTAAAGCCCTTTATCTGTTTCAATTTATTTTTGTAATTCCAAAAAGATTACCATTTGATGGTACTAAAGTAGGTATTTGATGGTACTAAAGTAGGTATTTGAGATGCCTGACTAAAGAGCTGGAGCACACATGTTGAAACCTTTGTGACTACTGCTGCTGCGTTTATCTCCATGCCATCAGTTAGTAATTTTTTGATGATGCTACAGAAAATCATGAACAAGATGCTGCCAAGTCATTGTTCATGCTGGGAAAGCACATTAAGCAAGTTTTTTGGATGTGTTTTCTGGTGGTATTACTTAAGCAAATGAATTTCACTATTTTGCAGGTGGGCCAGATGCTAATAATGTTTCTATTAGCCTGGTGGAAACACTGGTGTCTTGAGCCACTGGGCCACTTCATATATAAAATTTCATAATCTGAATAATGATTACAGTGTAAACATGGTCAATCTTTGGACTAGCACAAGTGTCAGAACAGAACAGAGCAGAACAGATATAGTCTCAGTAAATACTACCTTAATCTAAAAGCCTGTTAATTAGACTTTGAGAACATATTCTGCTATAGAATCCCAGCAAATTAATCTTCTCCTAAAATATTAAAATATAAAGATCAATAGGATGGAATTGAAATGTTATTAATGTCAGTAAGCATACAAATGGAAGTAATGTTGAGCTTAAGTAAGATGTTCTTTTATTGTTTGGTATCTTACATACAGAAACACTATCAAACATAAACAATACTATCATGTTTGCATGTGTGTATACAGAGTCCTGTAACCTTTCTTCAGACACCTGAAAAAATAACTTCACCTGCTGTAAGGGATTTCTCCAAAACTTCCATATACAAAGACATATGTAATTTTTCAAAATTTTTCTCACTTTTTAAGAAACAGAAAATTACTGGGAGTGTTACTTTGTCCTAAATTACTAGAGGGTAATTTAGATTACTAGATTACTTTAATCCTAAAATTAGATATTTCTAATAAGACTTTCAAATTCCAATATTCTTAAATAAGACACAGAAAATATTCCATTAAGAATGGAAAACTCAATTCTTGAAAGGAACAAGAAACCTTTAATTATAACATCTTAAATTCTGAAGGTGAGTCAGGCCATCTTAACCCTTGCACTCCTCTTGCATTGCATGCAGACTCTTAACCATGGCTGATTATGTTCTAATGCAGAAATTAGCTCTTTGTGGTAAATAACACACATTTTTTTAACTCCAGTTGCAATTTTCAGAAATTTAGGGACTGAAAGATTAAGGAAAGTCTTTTAAGTTTTTATGACAGTTTTATTTCAATGTAAAACATATAATGATTTTCTTACTCAAAAAAGCCTCAAAAACAATCCCCCCAAGAAAGGACACTCAAATGTAGTTCTGTAGTGTCAAGGTATGCAGAAGTAATGTAGAACCCTGAGATGTAGAAGGCAAGAAATTAAATAACTATATCTTCAGATAAAAAGTACATAGCAATGAAACAGTTTGATTGGCCAATCAGATGTTAAGTTAGAAATGGAGAAGTGACACGAGTTAGTCTTCAAAGATTTCAAGTATCTATTTAAAAATGTTAGTTCAAGAAAGATGTTAAATCTTACATTGGAATGATTGCTCAATCTTATTGTGAAGCAATAGCCAATGTCAACTTTTCAAGGTATATAAAAAGTGAGAGTGGCTTTAATTACAAAAAAAAAA